>PVJL010014038.1:0-29706 GCA_004026885.1 Lyroderma lyra | reverse complement strand
CGTACACACACACCTTCGTCCTTACACAGGTACAGATGATGTCCCGTTTCCTTTGGGGTGGATGTGACCTACGTAGGCTAAGCTCATGCTACGACGGTTGTCTTTTTGGAGACCAAGTCTATGTTGATTCTAGCAGGGTGGGGCAGCAGAGACTGGTTTGTTGCTAAGAAGTCTGAAAAATAAGGCTACTATTGGGGCACAGGCGTAGAAAGCAGTCCAGAAGGCCCGCTGGCCCCTTGTGAGTAGGAGGGTGGTTTATCGGTAGCGGCAGGCCAAAGCATTGACATTCTTGACCACATAAAAGCCCATGGTGACTGGAGGGATGACCAATGTCCGGCCGGCCCGCAGGGGGCGGGGCTTCAATTCTGGGAGGGTCCCATCGTCCACCATCACCAAGGGCTGGCCATTCAGCTGCACTGACCTATGGGGAGGAAAAGAGCATTGCATTATGAGGGAGCCACTGCAACAAAGCCTGCGCAGCCCCAGACTGCTGCCAGTCCGTATGATACGTGCACAGCTGTCACGGACTGACACTTAATGTCCAGGCTCTCACTCGGCAACACTCTGAGGAGGAAACTGTCATTATCACCATTCTACCTGCAGTAGTTAAGTGACGTGGCCAAGGTCATACAGCTTGTCGGTCTGGGAGTCAGGATTTGAACACAGGCAGTCTAGTTCCACAGACACATCATTTAGACAAGTGACAAGTCTCTGTGATGCAAGAGCTGAAAAGTGTCTATTGCCCATTTTTAAGAATCATAATAGCACTTCAGTATGACTTCTCTAGCGCAAGAGTTTTTACCTTAAAATGACCCCCAAAACCTCCTGGAAATTGTCATTAATGGATTTGGCAGGTTAGAGGACTGACATCACATGCCTTGTGCAGAGCTGTAGCTGACAGCTCTCATTTTTCTGATCTAAGAATGAGTTTTCGTAACTAATATTTAATGGATATTTTATTCTTAGCAACATAAAAAGCAGGTGGTGAAGCAGGCATTTGTGATCACAGTTCCTCTGTCTTGCCTGCTTTTATTCTTTCTGTGTACTGGCCTTCATCAGCCCCGAGAAGGGGGCCACAGACATAGTGCAATTAGAGAGCAGAGACAACCAGATCACCCGTCCGTGGCCTGCGGTACAGAATCCAGACAGCTTCCCAGCTGTTCCTGACTGGGCAGTAACTCATACAGCCATGTACCCAGGTCAAAGCTCAGTTTTATGGGTCAGTAGAAAAGGCCCGAACCAGGCCATCACCTGGAAAGAAGGCTGTGAGTTACCCGCAGAAAATCAACATTGCATCCTGATGACTGTTTCTGGGCCTTGCCCAACCTTCGATGTGATAACATTGCAGTGATATCATCTGAGCTGCAAAGAAAATAAAATGTTAGAAATGGATTCCAAGGTCTTTGTTTAGTGTTCCTTCTGTGCTGGGAAAGATAGGCAGGTTTAGAGAGAGATAATCAGACCCATGGCCCATAGAGCGGTGAATTCCCAGAGACAGAGATAAGCGTGCTGTAAATTGTTCCCAATGGAGAGTGAGGCCAAGAAGCAGCTCCAGGCCTGGGCCCAGGGGAATAATCTGGGTCCAGTCCAGGTCTGGCCAGCCAGAGGGCAGCACTCTCCTCTTGGTAAGACTGGGGAATAAATGAAGGAGGAGGGGACTCCTGTAGGGACAGCCAGAACTGCCTTTGGGAGGTGCAAGGGTGGGAGAATCAAGATATGTAATAGGTGTTGACCTCACCAAATGCGCAAGGAGCTTCTGCTCCAAATTTGAGTGACACTCCTTGGTGACGACAGTCTGTCCCCCGGAGTGGGAGGCAGGGTGAGCAGAGGTGGTTTTGTTGCCAAATAGCCCCAAAACAAAACAAAACAAACAAACAAACAAACAAAACAAACTCAGATACATCTTCACAGTGTATTGTCATTATTTTGTTTCAGGTGGTTTGACTATCCAACAATCAGACCCATGCATCATCAAATACAAGTTCAATAGTATTAATTAATGAAAGCATGCTAATGATCCAAAATACTAATTATCTAAATACAAGTACTAATTATCCAAAGTACACTCATATTTATATCACTTCTCTACTTGAAAACTGTCAATGGTCCCTCTTTCGTACAGAATTAGGGACAAGCCATCCCCTTGAAGAATTAGATAATCAATTTCCAAGCTGCCATATGCATACCCCTGGGGTACATGCTGGGCCATTCAGGGGTACATGAAAAATAATCAGTAATGGCAAAAAACACAAGTAAAGTAAAAAAGGCAAAACAGTAGTGTGAATCACCGTTAATGAAGACACTTCAAAATGAGATCACATTAGCGCCTGATGACGGGTGAGGGCGTGGCTGTGACCCTTCTCCCAAACCGCTCTCCTACCGATCATTACACACAGTCTCAGAACAATCCATTTGGTATGTTTCTAGAACTTCCCCAAACATATAAATACACCTGTAGCCAGACTGTTTGGTCAGTTTAGTTATTGACTGAGCAAAAGTAAGTGTGTTGTCTTTAATCATGATTCTTTTCAAGTAGCTTTTTAATTTAATGTTTAAATACTTGATCATAATTTTCAGTATTTATCTGTTACAAATATTGTAAAATTAAATGTGATTTGTACTTCTAGTGTAGTAATTTTTCTTTCATAACTTATTACCTCATTTCCACTATTTTACATTAAGATAGACACTGAACAAAAGTGCCAGTATTCAAAAACAGCTGTTTTAAAAACAAGGAGTACAATTTATAGAAATGGGTTTTAAAGGGGTACACCAGTGGAGAAAGGTTAGGAACCACTGGATTAAATAACGCCCTTTTAGATTCCAATGATCCCAGAGTCTTGACATCTTTGGGTTCTGGGAAGTGCAAAGCCAAGTGCAACAGGCAAGCCTTTCGATTTCTACACGAACAACGGGTAGTTATTCTGGGGCAGGCCCCTTTCTGACTTCCTTGTTAGTTGGTTAAAAAGCTAACCCAGGTGTGTGAAACCGGGGAGCACAGTGAAGATTCTGGACTGCTCTCTAAGTTCAGGAGCCAGACCCCTGAGTTGCTAATGGCTATGGCCAATTTCTTCACCTCACTTCTATGCATAACAGTGCTGTACAGGCTCTAGTGTGAATGCAGTGAAATAAAACTATGAAAGTGTTTTGAAAGCATAATGAGCCATGTGAATGGGAGATGGTGTTACTCTTTTCATTGCCATTACAGGTAGATGAACATTTTGGTCCTTGTACTTGACTTCTCTGTGGCACTGACAAGTCTCAGGGCTCCCCGCTTAAAGCCTGCTCTTCTTTGGGCTCCCATTGTTTGTTTTTTCTCTCTCTCTCTCTCTGTTTTCCTCCTTCACTTCCTTTTCAAGGGGATTGTTCACTTCCACCTGCCTCTCAGATATTGGGGTTCCTGGTGCTTTGTCCTTGGACATCTTCTCTTCCTACACTGCGTCCTCCCCCAGATGCTATTAGCCACACGCGGGACTTTGATTATTATCCACGTCAATGCTTCTCAAACCCGTATCTGTAGCCTAGATTCTTCTAACTTATGTGTCTCCACTTAGCTGTCCCACATGAACTTCAAAGTCACTGTATCCAAAATCTTCTACTCAAACCTTATCCTTTCCTTTGCCTTTTTACCTTCGTGCTGGCACTCCCATCTGTCTGACTACCTAAGGGAGAAGGCTGGGAGTTACCTGAGACTTCTCCCCTAGTTCCCGTATCTAGGGTCACTAAGTCCAATCAATTCTGCCTTTTAATATCCTTCAGACCTGCCTCTTTGCTGTCATTTTAGTTTAGACCCTCACCCTCTTGCCTGCCATACTGTTGACTGAGAGATCTATTGCTATCACTGCTTCAAGCTCTCCAAGTCCCCAGGCCTCCACTTGGACAGGGTTGGTGAAGCCCAGTACCTCTCCAGTCTCAGGCCCTGCCAGTACTCTGATGCTAACTGATTGGGGACACAGACCTCTGGGCATGGATGTGGATGAGCTGGCAGCTATTGAGATATATATATTTCATGAATATATGCATGAACAAAGATTGTTTTACAATGAAAACAAGTAAGGCTTGCATATACTCGTAGATGAGATATCTCTCAAATGGAAGTGTAAGTAGATGCTGTTGGGATGAAAATACATAAGTTCATTTGAAAGTACCATGAACACTTCTCAGATGTAAATGTCGGCAGACACTGGTGGGATTAACAAGACACAAGTTGATTTAAAATTGCCCATCAGACTTTTTTGGGAGGATGAGGGCATCGTGAGCTTTTTTCAAAAAAAGAGATTTTAAAGGGACAAATGCTATAATGTGAGAGGACCATGACATTTGTTGACATTACAAAGGAACCCTCCTACTTTTGAAGAGGCCAGCAGCCATGTCCCCGCATGACCAAATTAAATGAGTTCTGAGTGGTGGCATACGGAGTGCCCCTGATGGACTTACTACCTCAGTCTTTGTAGGGCCTGCTCAGGTGTACCCCCTGGGGAACATTCTCTGTCCCCTGGGTTAAAAGCTTCACCTCTGGGCTCTCCTGTACCCCAAAATTACCTATAACCACTTCATTGAAATGTAGTGAGTTATGTGCTCTGTGTCTACTTGGACCGTGAGCTCGGAAGGAAAGGTATTGTGTCTTTTGTCCTTAAATCCTTGGTGGTGCCTAACAAGATGCTTGGCACAGAATAGGGATGAAATGTTTTCTGAACAAGTGAATGGACTTTTGAGGCTCTTTTGCATGATCTCTTGTCTTCCTGGGTGGAGTTTCTCCAGTTCTAAAGAAGTTCCCTGAGGGCTCACTGAGTGTTTTTACAGATTTCATCAGAGTACCAATTACACTAGTTCTCAGTGGCTCTGGAGATGTTAAATAAGACCTAAATTATCACTGATTCTCACAGTCACTCACTAGCAGCCTTATCCCAACCTGACATGAGGTCGTTGATCATTGCTAGTGTTTTTCATCCTTAAAAAAGGTCTTTATGACCATCTCTTAGCTAGGCCAATATGAGTTAATTCTATGAGACGTTGAGTCCTCATATGTTCTAATCTACAAAGTCCCTTCATTATAAAGATGGACCGTGTGCTTTACCACCTCCATTCTATTTTTCCTGCTTACATTTTTCTTTTAATATTTAGCCTGTTATCCAGTGAAGCCATATCAAGCTAAATATTACAATAATCTTTCATTTTTAGGCATTGAACAATTTGTAAATTTGCAAACATAATCATGTTGATGATAAAAATCATTGATCATTGAGCAGTATTGATGCAAAAAGCACAATGCTAGGATTTACTTTGACCATCGCATTTAGTTCTTACAACTACTGAGGCAGGTATTAGTGTTCCTGTATGACAGATGAGGAAATCAAAGTTTAGAGGGTCTAAAACTCAGTCACACAGACAGTAAAAGAAAGACTGCTGCCTTTCACCATAGTCCTATCTAGCCTTCCTTGTGATTGCTAAAGAGCCCTGTGAGGTACATAGGGCAAGATTATTATGATTATTGTAACTTCACTATTGAGATAAGGTCAGAGAGGTTAAGTGGTCTGGGCAAGGTCACATAGCTAATAGGTGGCTCAGCAAGATCTCAAATTCAGGTCTCCTGACACTTCTATTATTTCATGTTATTCTCCAATTCCAGATGGCACTCACTAGGATCGTGTTTCTTTCTTTGAAAACCTTTCTTAACATATTTTCATCATATTTTGGGACCTCTTTACTGCCCGTGGCTTTTCACCCCAAATACTAAATAATCCAGACTATGTTGAACTATTTCTCTTAATTCCCTAGCTGCTGAGGGCATTTAAATTATCCAAATATTAGGACAACTGGGTTTTATCACCGCCTGTTTTTACAAAGCCTGAGTCACTTTGCAATTCCTCAAGTTGTTTTCTTTATTTTGCATGTTATTTGAAATGGGATTCAATGTCCCAGTTTGGAGTCAAGCCCTCTGCTCCTCAGGTTTCTATGGGAGCCCCCTGGCCAGGTCACCTCCTTCCACCACCACCTGTCTTCATGTCTTACCATGGTTCTTGCTAGCCGTGCATACTGAAGCAAGCTTTCAACTATGCTGAGGTCTCAAAGCAAGTCTAGTGAGCATGGTTTTTGCCAGTCTTGAAGATAATTTATTAGACTCTGGTCCGGCCCTGGGTAGACTTTTGTGGGGGCAGAGACAAGGGAAGCCTGTGTATTATCTGGAGCAGTGTCTGTATTATTGGGACCTAGTGTTTGGTTCAGGCTGGCATATTGGGGACACTGAGTGAGAGGTGAAAGGACTTAAGAGGTAACCAGTTCTGCCTCAGCAACTTTGAAAAGTTATTTGCCTTCTCTGAGCTGTGGCTTTTAAACCTGTGAGACAGACTAAATGAACTCCACTATTCCTTATGGCTTGAACATTTTTTTCAGGCAGGTGACCCACAGCCTAACAGCTAGCCTAAGGCAGACTTTAATGTCAAATTCAGAGTGATCCTGTACCAACAGAGATCTGATCATGACATTCATCTACCTAAATGTTTAGTGGTTCCCTGCTACTCTCAGAACATTGTCCAAAGTCCTTACAAGAACTGCTCCTCCCTTCTCCAGCCCTTAGAGTGCACTCTAGTGCCTCCACACTCCAGCTCCCCACGATCCACAACTTTTTCATTCTGTGCCGCAGTCTCTCCAGCCACCATCTCCTTAATCCTTGTACATGCTGCTTCTGCCTAAAACCTTCTCCACACTCCTCCCCGCTTCCAGCTTCCTTTTCCTGGCTAACTCCCACTTGGCCTTCAGTTGAGGTACCCTCTCCAAAGTGCTCCTGTATTACCCAGTACATTGCAGGTCTCAGCACTCATCACATGGTATTGGGATTGCTGACTGATTGTCAGTCTCTCCACTAGACATGAAGACCATGTGTCTGTCTTATTCATCCTGTACTCCTGTCCACCAACTCACACAGTAGATGCTCAATAAAAGAAAGATTGAATAGAAATATGTGGGTAGCAGACCCACACCTAGACGTAAGGATACTGGACTGGAAGGCCAGAGACTGGACTCTGAGCATGACATGGGCAGGCCACTCTGGTCTGCTTTCAGATTGTTAAATAATGAAAAAGGGAGGGAGGGAAAGAAGGAGTGGGGGTTAGGGAGTGGGAGAGGAAAGGGAATGAAAAAGAATCTAAATGTGTGTGTATGATGGGGTGGGTAGGGGTGCTGTTAAGATTCTATCAACTCCCTTTGCTAAATAATCTGCACACTTTCCAGTTCCGACTCCACGTCAGTGTGCATCCCCATGTGCCACTAGAGGTCACTGTTGTTCTACACAAGGGCACCAAGAGCCCGACTAGGCGGTGGCTCCCAGGAAGCCGAAGAACGTCCGTCTGCCCTCACAGCCGTTCTCCCGCCCCAGGCAGGCCAGTAGTTGTGCCCTGCACTTGGCCTTATGAGGAACAAACCACAGGATCAATGAAATCCTAACAAAACTTCGTTGCAGTCCATTCGGCGGGGTCCCTACCTGGAATGGGACTAATATTAAGGAAATGTGCGAAGCCCGGCTGCCATTTCTGACTGTGGTGAGGGCTTCCCGGCCAATGTGCAGGGAGGGGGTCCGCGCAGGTGCGGGGCTGGTGGCGCCGGAGCGGCCTGGCGCCGCGCTCTGCAGCCCACTGTCTGCGGCGCCTAGACCCACCCTCCCCCGTCCACCTCCCCCTACCCCACGAAGCCCGAGCTGTCCCCTCCAGGCCCCCTGCCTGAGTTGGGAAGCCGGTATGTGCAGCTGCCCTTCCCTTGTGCAGGTCAGGGGCAGGTCAGAGCCGGAAGGGAGCCTGCCAGGTTTCAGGACAGAGGGGCCTTGCTCCCCTCCCCTGTGCGGGGAGAGGCTGTGCGTCTGGGGTAGCTTAGAGGAAGTTCCTTTGAAATGGCCATGAATGAATCACTATCCCGCTGAGAGGGCTGCTCAGGAGTGGCCACCACAGGCTAGTGTCCCTGGTCCCACATGCCCAGCTGGAGCAAAGGCTGTTAGGATGCTCATGACCCTCTCCTGCTGCTCCCACTCCTCAGGGGTCCTGGAAGGATTACTTCCTCCCATGTGCGTCCTGCAGCTTTCCTTCTAAGTGCTTTTTGCTCTGCCTGGAATCATAGAATTTGTCAAAAAGCATACTCTCCTCTGCAGGCCCCATAGATGTGGCCTCCTCCACCAGGGCCTCATCTGGGAGCCCCAGCCGGAGGACAGACACGTTCTCTGCCGCCCCTTTGAGCTTGCACTCTTCTCTGCTTCATTTTATCCATGTGCACGAGTCATTCTTCTTGTTAAATAGAGTTATTTGCATTTCTTAATTTTCAATACTACGTTGTCCAGTGCCTTCTTGCCTATGATAGCTATTCCAATTAATGCTTGTTGACTTTCACTCACTCAACCTCTCTAGTTCTCAGGTGGCCGGTTGGACACTCCAATCCCTTCCTCTATTGTTGTTAGAGAAGACTGTAAGAGAGAGAAAAAAAAAAATGGAGATAAAAGCTTCCTGTTTCCCTTGCTCCTTCAAAGCCCACATCATATATGAAGTTCCTGGCCAGCAGGACACTTGGAGGCTGACAAGGTCATTTGGCCTTCGTCCTCCTCTGAGGGCATCCTGAAACAATGAGGAGTATCCATCAAGCTTCTGTATCACTGAGCAGGGAAGACACTAGGATGCTGTTATGCAAGCAGAGCTGGGGGATTTTGCAGGCAAGCTGTTAGGGACGTAGGCTTTCCCAGTGTGCAGGTAGTCCTGCGGGTTGTGATTTGATCTGTGTTCTATCCAAGTCTGGATAATAATTGTCCAAGCCTTAATGGAATTCTACCATGTGCTTCTAATGGTTTAAAATAACTTCGCACACTTGGCAGACAAGATGAGAGCCCAGCTAAGGAATCTGAATTTATACTGATATTGCTAACTCCCAACAGATGAAGGAATCTCTAGGGGCAGTTTGGGAAGAAAATTTAATTCTGTGATCACGTCAAAGCTCCATGTCATAGGCATATCACACCCAAACCACAGGATACAATAGAAACCAGCTATAAAATCATGGAGACTTTAATACGTGGTTAACTCTGTTCTTGTCCCATTGTAAAGAATCAGTGCCATGATTCCCAACATTCACAAGTGGTGTATATGGGACATTACTTACATTCCTACTGTTCCCTGTATTGTAAAGATTTAATTACAATAGACGCAGTCCTTACCCACTAAGACCGAAAACACAGAAGCATGCAAATGTGTGGTCAGACACACAGTAATTAACACATTATACAAGGAGAGAAACAGAAAGGAAATCAACTTCTTGGCCTAAATTCCAAGGCCTTGTGCATTCTGGCCCTAATATATTTTTGTGGCCTTTCCTCTCACCCCATAAAGTATCTATATTCCAGTCATACGAGATGATGTGCTATGCCCTCAAACAAAATGGCCCTTGAACTTTTGTACTCTAAACCTTTAGTAAGCTTGCATTCCCTCCAGCATTTCTAAATGTGTGGCTCATTTTTCCAGCCCTTGCTCAATGGCCTTCAGCTCTGAGGGTTTCCCAGATTCCCTTCTTTACACTCCCACTTTCCTCCATTTACCCTCTTGCGGTCTGTCTTGTCTTGATGTGAAAGCATCCTCACATCATGGGGAGGGACCGTGAAGCTGGAAGAGACTGTGGAGGAGGGGTGCAGGAGCACCCCTTTTAAAGGCGGTCTACAGATGCGACAAAGAGAGTCAGATAAGAGAGCAGTGTGTATGTGAGTGTGTGTGCGTGTGCGCAGACACCTGTGCACAGGTAGGTTTCACATATGTAACAGTCCACAAGCCACGCCCCAAATTAGTTCCATTGCTGTAAGGTCTTGGCTCCCTGGATACCTATTAAAATATGCTAAATCAAAGGGATACGTACTTGTATCTCAGTTTTATTGGATTTTTATAGTGCTCTTTATAATACTGGGTGCACTGGTATACCTACAATAAGGAGGAATAAGACACCCCAGGTGGCACAGCTTCTGTCCCAGGGTCCACAGATGTCAAAGTGCAGAATGTGGTGACTGAATCATTCCTGCAAAGATGAGCAGGGAAGCAGTAGCTCCCAGGTGATTGCTGGTGTTTGTCCGTGGTGCACAGTCTGTGCTCCAGCCCCTGTCCGGAATGAACCGTGTCCTGTCAGGGGCTCCCAATGCTTGGCAGCCAAGGAAATACTGAGTCAGGGCCCAGGCCCTGCTATGATGAGGTGGATGAGGACAGTTCCCTGGGGCTTGTGTTTATCCCTCACCCAAACCACAGCCCCTGGCAGTTGTGGAGAATGGGGAAGACAAACGTTACTCCCTCTCAGCCCCCCAGAACTGCCTGCATGCCCGGCTTCCCTGGCCCTCAGTGTAGAAGCGACTGCTCAGAACACATAAGCTGTACCTTACAGTGTGCATTCCCAGTGTTTTGTGGGAGTCACCTGGAACAGAATGGACACCTGTGCCTGCAACGAGGTCCCCAAGTGAGTGGAGGTGGGGAGGAGAGGCCACAGCCCTGATGGACGGCTATGCCGAGATCCCAGCTGCTGGGAGTGAGCTGGAGGAAAATGCATCCAGGAGCCAAAAACAAATGAAAATCTCAAAAAATAAAAGGGAAAACCCTGAATTCCTAAACATCTTAGTTTAAGAAGTTAAGTCACTGTACAACACAAAAGCATTTTTTAATGCTCTGATCTGCACAGTGATCTGTACATTACTAATCTGGGAGTTAAAACAAAACAAACAAGGAAAGCTTTGGGGATCCATACAAATGCTTCCACTCAATTACGGAGAGCCCCCTGGGGTTAATGGCATGTTCACACCTTTGGCAAAATGGCTTAGTGCCTGAATGAAGAACAGAATCTGGGTGAAATCAAAGATGCAAATCAGCGGGGATTTTGTTCCAGGTTGTCTAGTGGGATCACGGTTCTCCACTTTGGCCACATACTTGAATCACCTGGGGAACTTTAAAAAATACTGGTGCCTGGGTCCCAGCCCAGAGATTTTGGTTTAATTGGTCTGGGGTGAGGCTTGGGCATTGAGGTTTTTAAAACTCCCTGGGTGATTCGAAGTGCAGGCATGGTTGAGCACCAGGGGTAGAGGAAAGGGTGGGAATATGTTTGCAGCTGGGGTGGTGGGCAATCAGATAGCTTTCTGATCACCACATTCTGAGTTTATTTTGAATAAAAGCAGCTTTCCTTACTCTTTGAGAGTACCACATCAGGAAGCTGCATTTTTTTAACCTAAAAGGAAGATGTGAACTTCTAAAAGGCAGGCTTTTTGTTGACTAGTCTGAAATGAGCATTTTTGCTATTTCAATAGAACGGTTTCATTTCACGTTTGCCTGGGTTGTGCACGCTGGTGGGACGAGCATGCTCCTCAGTGACGTGTGCTGCCCTTTACAGGATGGACGAAGAACTGAATCAGGTGAAACATTCGCACTGATGACAAACTGTTTCTTTAACACTGAAAGGAAAAATGTTGTCCTTTTCTAGAAGTGCAAGTTGTGTAAAGTCATTTAGATTTCTCTCGAGCTGTGTCACAGAGAGGTCCCTACAAATGGAGTCTTCAAGCTTTCTTTAGGCAAGAGGAACCGAGGGGATTATATATATCACTCAGTACCCTTACTGTACCTTCCACATGTGTAGGAGGTCTGACAATTCAGTTTATGAACTCATCCTAGAAAAAGTGCTACATGCCTCATTGCTGAATATCACTATGGTCACCTTCAAAGTACTCCCCTTGGGAAGCAATGTACCCACACCAGGGCCTAGTCCACCCTTCAAATTTTGGAACTCTTTCTGGAATGGCCATCAGAGCTGTCGTTGCATGAGGTCTGACAATTAAATTCACAGGAAAGAGTTCCAAAACTGCTTTGAAGGGTGGACTAGGTGCTGGCGTTGCTGCATAGCTTCCCAAGGGGAGTACTTTGAAGGTGACCATAGTGATATTCAGCAATGAGGCATGTAGCACTTTTTCTAGGATGAGTTCGTGAACTGAATTGTGACACCTCGTATATAATTAGATAATGCTATATGCATTTGTTATAGCTACCATCCCTTTCTGAGCCACAAACACCCTCAAACGAACACCCCAAACTCTAAGTTTACTAGTAAGCTTACCTTGACTAAAGATTCGTAAGGCTCATTTCTCTCTATATTTTCTTTTCCTTTTTTCCTACAGACTGACTCAGAGGCTTAAGTAATTTTATAAACGCATACACTCACATATATGAGTATTTACATTGCTACTTTTACAGGGTCCATGTCACACTTTATGCGGTGGGACACTAACTTGAGTGTTGCTGGTTAGAGTAAACGCCCCCTTCCTGCGGCTCACAGCAGCAGGGAACCCTCCCTGGCGAGGGCACCCTGCCTACCATGCCCCACTCCTCTCCTCTCAGGGCCTCAGCTTGTCTTTCCCCTTGGAGGGGTCTTTCAAGAGGGCTGCAGATGACGTGGTTGCCTCTGCACCGGCAGGGCCTCTTCTTCTAGGCCAGAGGCCTAGATTCTAATCCTAAATTTTTAAAAAAGGATCTTTTTCAAATGACATTTTACAACTAGCACCTGGAGCCCCGCACAGGCTAATAGGCGTCTTCACGCTCTCAGCTTGAACAGCACAACTACTGCTCTTCTCTACCTCTTACAGGACAATGAGACAAATTTTAAATGCATTAAAGAAACAAATATAAAAAATGAAACGGAAAAGAAACTATAAGAAAATAAAGATACATATATTTCTGATTTCAGGAATATAAATTCGTACACACTAAGTGGGACAGAAGCTGCCACAAGTGAAAGATAAACAGATTTAACTATGTGAAAAGGGAACACTTTGGTGTGTCAAGATAATACCCTAAAAATGAAATAGTTGGAAACCAGTAAATAAAATTCTGGAGAAAATATTTCAATACATGATAGATAGCACAAGGGAAAATGCCTTATGTTAGAAAAAACTTACAAATCATTAATAAAACAGATAACTCCCAGGACAAAAATAAGCAAAGGACACAGAAAATTCATAGAAGTGATACAATACTAATAGACATAAAAAATGTTAACCTCATGAATACTCAAAGAATACAAATTTTAAAAAATGCTATTTTTCATTATAAAGTTGGCAAAGATTTAAAATTTTTACTATTCTGTGTTGGTGAGATAAATTGTAAGAACAAAACGTCCGCACTTCCTCCTGTCTCGGGCCTCTGCAGCCAAGCTTGTCCGAGGGAAGGAAATCGAACTTTTCATCATACGCGATAAGGCTCTAAAACTCAATGGATTCCAAGGCAAACAGGGCAACGAGCAATCTGCAAACCAGGCTATCTGAGGAATGGCTGCAAGAGCTCAGAGCATTTAGCTTGGAGACTAGAATTCTAAGGGGAGACATACTGAAAAGTTGTTATAAAGGAGGTATAGATTTACTCTGCTTGATTTTTCTAAAGCAAGAGTAGAAATGGGAAGGAAACACCGTTTGGCCACACATGAGCAGGAGGAGGATGTCTCCTGTAACCGGAGCCATCGAGCCCTAGAGTGGGCCAGCTCATGAGAGGAGCAGTCTCATCAAACACAAGCTGATAGCTTTCTGTTGGAGATGTTACAGAAGCAGCACCTTAATCTTTAAGAGTCCTTCCATCTTTTTCCTCTTCAGTCACCTTTTAATGAGTGTGGAACTTTCATACAGTGGCTTATTTTTAAAAGACTTTCATTTAATTGTAATCTAACTGATGCCAGACAAGTGAAGATAATGAAAAACTGCAGGGAGTACTTGCATCTGGTCAACCAGAGTTCAGTAACTCCAGGTACCAACTACTATCAGCAGCAGAGGTGTTAAACAGTTAGATATCTTGAGTCAGCTGAGATAAATCGAGTAATGGCCCGCTGGTCCCAGAAAACAGGTCTTCGCATTTTGTTTCTGAATATGTGAGTAAGGAGTCCTGGTACAGAATTCTCAGGGTTCAGGGTTTTCCGAAAGTTCCTTTCACCAGATCTGTCCATGTTGCAAAATAAATGTGGTGCTTCCAATGATCATCAGAGCGAGAATGCCAGGTGGGGTCAGGTGGTGGCCAGTTCAGCCCTCAGGACTTTTTGCACCAGGCAAGCTCTGAGTCTGGACATGAAGTATCAGAATGTGGTCTGTTCCAACAGAGACATGACGTTATTTCTAAAGTCGTAGCACCTGGGAGTTACGTGAGTATTTTCAGAATTGTTTGGTTTGGTCAATATTAAATGACACCTCTCTAAAGGCATGAAGTTAGATGCCAGTGTTCTTTTTTGATATGGGATTTAGTGAGGGTGAAATCAAAGAAAAAGCTTATCCCAGAGATGTGGGGGAAAGCAGTATGCAGAAAAGGGGGGAAAGAGGTATTTATTTCTTCCTAAAATAGGCAATAAGATTCTTGATTCCTAGGAGCCTTGAGATCCTTTCAACTAAAGTCCTGGCAGCTGAAGAAGAGGCTCATGCAGATATGAAATTCAGACATTTAACATGGGACCTATTACCCGCCAGGCAGAAACACTCTGTACCTCACTCAGCACCATCCACAGGGTGCTTGCTGCTTAGCTGTTTGTTTGTAGTAATAGAGATGAGCACTTTGAGGGCAGAGACCCCAGAATCCCTTATCCCGTCCCCTGAACATCCCATATTAAATAGCTCTTGAAGGCCAGGTGCTGACATGCCTGTCATTAGGTTGATCAAGAAATATTCTGATCTGAAACATTCACATTAAGCTTTACATTCAGACTTTCCCCCCTAATTTGTCTATTTGGGTTCTTATAGTTACGGGACCACCGTTCCTTTAAAATTTTAGCCAGATTAGTTGGCACTGCAACTTTGAATGCTGACAAGGAACAAGTCATGTCTGGTACAAAGTACGATCTCAATAAAAGAGGGTGACTGGAGGAAGATACATACTCTCCAGTTTCCCTGAGAAACGTCGCCTGCCAGCCTCTTTTCCTCAGAGATGAACCTCTGAGGGTGGGCTCCCTTAGGTGCAGGGCAGCTGGCAGTGTCTATGTGTATGAAGTCAGAATATAGCATGTTGAGATAGAGTTTTAGAGACCTCAAATTAAATCAGTTTATAGTCACTCCTGGTAGTTAATAATCCCTTTGTTTGAGAAGAGCATAAAAGACACAGAAGGGAATTTCTCTATTTTGCTAAGATAAAAATTTGCTTTTACTGGAATTCCGTGACTGGAAAGTATAATCTTAGAAGCAGCTCAGAGAAGAACTTTTAAGAAGGATCTGAAATTAGGACTTGTGAAGAAAAGTTACTGGGACTGGGATGAGTTTTGCCTGAGGGAGAGAACATTGCTGAGTAACCTAAAACTTTTAAAATATATTCACTATGTAAAGAGCCTAAGATGAAATGAACCTAGACAGTATAATGACAGAGTTTAGTTATCCGCACTGTGTATTTGTCATTACGTCATAATTTTTTATTACTGGACTCCCAGGGTCGGGAAACTGGATGCTTGGTATTTTTTAGCTCTGCCATCTAATAGTTCTGTGACTCTTGAATAAGTCACTTAACACTCTAAGACTCAGTTTCTTCAACTCTAAAGTGCAAGAGAGGCAGGAATTGATTCCCTTCTTCATGGTCCTGTTCAGAAGGTTAAATGAGATAATGGCTATTAAAGCCCTTTATTATCTATAAAGTCCCAGCCATAGGCACAGCAAGCCCCAGTGTGCTTATAAAATTAAGTGTTCTTATAAAATTCCAACAGGATTGAAACTGTGGGCACCCCATCCCCAGAGGTCTTTAAACACAGAACATCTTCTAGTCCAGATGTCCTAGCCACAGACTAAGGACAAGGGAATGAACCAGGTCACCTTGAAATGTCATTCCATTCCAGGATTTTTAGCATCTGCAGATTCTCTCAGGTCAGCATGTTAGAATAGAACAGCCAATGTGATAAAAGTTGTTTTCTTTTCTAATTTTTGGATAGTTTTTCCTCCAAATGGAATTGAACCAGACACATAAGGAAGAACACTGGGATCTGACCAAACACCTGCTCTTGGTGTGACTTTTCCCCAAAAGTGAGTCCTCCTGTTTTTTAATGGGAGTTGACTTGTTTGGCCTGACTTCCTGTTGCTTCTCTATTGACAGACATTGGAGATATTTATGCCTGGGGTAGAACTGATTCCCTAGAGGACAGTGTTTACTGGTTTGTGACCATATGAAGCACTGGGCAGACTCCTTTGTAGATGGTAAAGCTGTGCCCCAATGTGCTCTTTGACTTCTCCAGAAGGGGAGCTGTGATTGTCTTGGGTGTGAATGGTCAGTTTTCTTTATGGAAATGTATGAAACCAGGGAACATGACGGGGAGGGACCTTAGCTGGAGATTTTTTGGAGAAAAATGAGTCTGATGCTGCCACTCCTCCCTCCCTTTCTGTGGATTTTCATGGCTTGAAGCTACTTTGCTGGTGAACAGAGAGACAACAGGCTACACAAGTGAACTAGGGGGAGGGGAGAGGCGAGTGGAAGAGAATAATAGAATTTTAGAATTTGATGGGAAGCAATATTCTTTTACCTCGACCTTCCACCGAGCAGGGAATCTGAGAGCACCTCTGAGATGGCCATGGCCGCTCACTCTCTGATTAACAGGCTACCTCCTAAGAAAGCCTCTCCTGCCCTTGGTTGGACCAGCAAGCCTTTGGAAAAAGAGCTCATTTTGTGGTGACATCTTTCTCTTTTAAACTGTACTCCCTGGTTTTCTATCACTTTAGAGGATTCTAGGCCAAATCTGTTATCTTTCACTGAGCAGTCTTTTGACTACCTGAAAAAAAATCCTTACAACTTACCTGCTGTTTCTTCTCTGAATTAAATCTCCCCATTTCCTTCAGCTATCCTTGAAAAATAGGTATTCCAGACACAGAATAACCTTCTCTGTACACACTGCAGTGTTGTAAGTTTCCCTGCTCCTATCTTGGGGAGTATAGAGCACTCATCTTTTGTGTCCAGCTCCTAGAATAAGAACTATCTCTTACATGGAGCTGTGACTTGAGTGCTGGGTATTCTGATTGGCTCACTTACCCAGATGAGAAATGGGAATGTTAACTGTGAACCTGGATGCCTGGATTGTGCCTGAGTAGTGGCCCCAAAGGTCCTTCCTGTGCAATATACCTGACATACCCAAACCCTGAATTAACACAAGAGACTCTTTCAGACTTCGAATATTTCTAGCCCCAGGGTGGAGAGTATAAGAATTTCCCCACATTTCCTACTAATCAAAAAAGACTGCCAACATCTTCCTCCTTCTGAAACTCTGGGCCAGAACACGAACTGGTGGCTCGAGGGTACAATGATTGGCTCTATGTCCTCTTCTTGGTTCCAGGAGCAGACACAGGTCCCCTGCTCCCAGAGCTCTCCATTGCTTCTGAGTTAACAGGGCTTCAGGCTGCAGCTAGGAGTCAGCAGACACAGAACACAGTGAAAGCCCCAGAGGCTTACAGAAGAGAAAAGGAGACACTGAAGGCTGAGGTCACTTCCTTTCATCCTCTCCTGCGGAGTCTGCTGCACCAAAACCACACGCTTCCCATGCGACCCCTGGCCCAGAACCATGAGGGCTCTTGCTCTTATCAGCAGTTACTAAGCAGAGTGCTGGCTGTGGCTCTGACAGCCCCTAACTGGCAGCTTACAGTCCACGATGGCACAGCACAGGGTCAGAGCCACTGAGGCCTAGAGTAGGAGAGGTATTGAGGCAGCAGGAGTTTACAGGAGAGGGACAGGCTTAGAGATGCGAGCGAAGGGCCCCAAATTCCAGTGAAGTAGCAGGGTTAGAGCTGGAATCCAATCCTAAACTGTCTAATACAATATAGGTACAATCATATGTGGTGTCTGCATTTATATTTATACATGTATGTGTGTGCATGGCTGTGTGAGATTTTCACTTGTAGGAGGCTTATTTCACTCATATGCCCTAGTTGGACTCTCAAAATCACCCTGTCTGACAGGTAAGGGAGCTGAGTTTTGATCACATAGGTAAATGGCAGGAACTCAATCCAGGCCATCTGATTTCAGCTCCCTCTTCTTCTAACTGCATGCTATTGTTATTAGATCTCAGTGGGGGTTACCAAATCGCTCTTTAGGACGCTTGTGGAATGAAATTCTCTTTTTCCCTGTTCCTCTCTGACATTCTCAACTAAGCCATAACACAGCTCCTCACTAACAAAGTGGCAAGGTGAGGTAGAAGAGCGCAGTTAGAAATACAGCATCTCAGTAGCCGGTGACTATCACTTTAGTCCCTCTGAAGAACAGAAATAGGTAGAAGAGGGCCAAGGTGTGGCCAGATCAAACATCAGAGGAGGAATCCTGGAAGCATGATGGAGAATGGGGGTTAGAGGCCTATGCCCTTGGCGGATGTAGAAACAAGATCATAAAGTGATGCCACCTTTTGACTACCATTTCCTCATGTTTTGTGATTCTGCATTGATGCAATTCTTAAGTCTTTTTATCATAATGTTAATAAATGTCTTATCAACACATTATCTTAAAAATCTGAAAAGACTCTGCTTTTGAAAAACATTCTTAGAACAGTTGTTCCTCTTCTTCCCCAACCAGCTAGAGTTCTGAACCGAGGGAAAGAAAGGTAATAGGCATTTACTGAGCATTTTACTATGTCAGTAACTTGACAAAGATGGCCTCACTGACTCTTTTCCACATGAGAAGTTTTACAGGTGAGGAGACGGAGGCTCACAGAGATTATGTAACTTGCCTAAAGACACGCAGCCAGCAAGTAGCAGAGCAGGGATCGCTGTGCCAGCCTGCTAGACTCGGCGTCTGGTCAGTTCCCTCCACGCGGTACACGTGGTTTTCCTGACTCTGGGCAGACTCACCGCCTAATCTCTTTCACAATCAGCCCCTCTGCCAGACATGACTTTGCAGGCCATTATTTAGTAGCAGGGGGAGACTTATACACACTCAGGTCCTCAGAAAATCAGACCCAGGATGAGGATTTTAGAGCTAGAAAGGACCTTACCAAATAAATGGCAACTCTTGAATTTTGCAGGTAAGGAAATTGAGGCCTCGGGAGTAGGATTAAAGGATTAGCCCAGGTGTATGATTATTTAGTGAGTTAGAACCAAGTCTCCTGCCTAGGAAGAAGGCCAGGAACTCAGCACTCCAGTCATGAAGTACTGGGAAGTTGAGAGAGAGGGGATAAAACACCCAAGAGAGTCCTGCTGATACAGGTACAGCTAAGAGGAAAGAAAAAGAGAAGCAATGTACATGTAGCCAGAAAACAGAGCCAGGATGTGAACCAAGACTGAAAATACAGATCTAGGGTGGACAAAATACTCAGTAAGTGACTTCCCAGATTGTGTTTTGTTCTCATTGCACATACAGTTGGAAGCCAAATGCAAGCCACCAAGGTTGCAGTACGACAGCGAATAATTACAACACAATTAGTTGTGGGCAGCTGTGGGAGTGCAAGCCACCTGCTCCCAGTTTACAGCTTTGCTACAGTTGGTAAACATCAGAAATGGAATGGGAACATTCCCACTCTGTACAACATCCCATACCCTTCCTGGGAGGCCTGATTTGGGAAGCAGGGGTGGCTTTGCCCTTGATCAGGCCCTTCTCACCGTGGCCTAGAGCTGCTTTCTGTTGGTAACGATCAATGTTGGCAATAGTCTCTAGCAGAGACTGAGGGACATAGGCAGTATCAGAGTCATGTGTTTATAGAGTTTGTGTGAAGGGACCTCAAAGCCCCTAGAATATAATTTCTCTCCTGTTTCTCAGACAAGGAAATTAAGATCCAGAGAGGTGATATGCCCAAAGTTACAAATTTAGGGGCAGAAATGACCCTTGATCTCTAAATTTCTGACCCTTTGGTCAGTGCTTCTCCCTCTGAGCCTCATGAGATCTGTAGATAATGACAAACAGGGAGTTATAGCATTATGGAATGGTACTGCTGGAAGGGACATGGCTCCTAATTACCAGTGTTTTGGGCTGTCACATGACTAGGGGATGCTATAGGGGCCAAGTAAGCTAAGTAGCCTAAAATATGATCCTTATGCATAAAGAAGAAATTGTCTTGTCCAGATCCAAGAGTGCCCTTGTTGAGAAATATTTTGTCCACCATTTGACTTTATAGTTGAGGAATCCAAGCCTAGAGACGGAGGTGCTTGACTAGGGTCCCAGAAGGAGTCGGCAGTCCTCTGACTGCCTTCCACTGAGCCCCTGAGCTAATCAGCAGCATCCTTGGTGCCTCTAGCACAGGGCTGACCCCAGCTCCCTCCCCTCCCACCTCTTGCTGCACTTGGGCCTAAGCTAGTTTCAGGTCAGCTCTTACTTGGACTTCAGGCCCTCTTGCCCATGGGGCTGCAGCAGGTACTGGTGCACGAGCTTGTCCCTGAGAGTCCCAGCCAGTTTGATTTTCTTTCTCGATCGGTGTAGGTTGATGATAAAAAGCGTAATGGACCCTCGAACATAGTTGTGGCTGAGATCCAGAGAGAGAGAGAGAGAGGGAACAAGATGGAAACAAAGTGGTCAGTTAGGTGCTTCTAAATAATTCATAGACCGCATGAAACAGGACTACCCTGGGAAAGGGCATTTAGTTTATGGGTCTTGGCCACCCTTGACCTTCAACGACAGGAAGGCCTGGTTACTGTGGCTTCCTGCAAAGCAGGTGCCCACTTCCCACCACATTCTTTTGTGAGCAAAAAAGAAAACAAAGCATCTTTTTCTGAATATGGATATAAAACATGCTCATTGCAAAAAAGAAAAGGAAAAAAATCTAGAGAAACACAAAGAAGGAAAAAAATCCATAATCCAAGTATCCTGAGATAGAGTAACATTTTGGTAAACATCTTTCCAGTATTTTTTAGTTTATATAATAACAAATATTTACTGAGTATGTGATACATACATATATATTTTTAAATTTTTACATAATTGGGATCACGTTGTTCAGTTTTTTCAGTTCATGAATGTCTTAAACATGTTCCCATGGTATTATGTTGTTATAGTCTACTTACAGAAAAATGCTAAATTCTCAATCATAGAAATGTAGCATAATTTATTTAACTAATGCCCTCCTTTTAAGGACTTACTGTTTTTAAGTTTTTGCCATTATAAATTATGTGATGAAGGACTGTGCTGTACATATACTTTTTGCACATCATGTTTATTTCTGATGGATGAAGTCCTCGAAGTTGGAAACATTGCTAGGCCAAGGGGAATGCATTGTATGATCCTCACCAAAGCTTCCAGTTCATGCCAATGGTGCCCGGTGGAAGGTTTTATGTCCCTGCTCTGTTGCACCTTAGAGTGATCACATGATTGGCTGTGGTCAGTGAAATGTGGGTGGATGTGTTAAAACCTCTGGGCAAAAGCTTTAAGAGGCAGTCCTTATTTACGTTGTCTTTTTTCTCTCTGCCAGATGACAGGGGCTGCTCTATTGACCTGCACCCTCGAATGAAGATGATGTGGAGCAGAGCTACCCATGAGCCACAAGAGAGGAGTAGTATGAATGAGAAATACATTTTCTTACTGAAAGCCCTGGAGATTTGGAGGTCCTCTACTACGGTGCACAGCCTTACCTATCCTGACTGATACACACAGTTTAATGAGATGGATATTAACTCGCTAGAAAGCTTGTACCAGTTTGCTTTTATTAGTTATGTATGAGAGCACCCACTTCCTCACACCCTTGAGAACACTGGATAGTAAGCTTTCTCAGAAGTGACAATGGGATTTCAATGTTGTATTAATTTGTGTTCTTAAACATTTCATACTGAGGAACAGCATTTTTTATTTGCCTGTTTGCCATTTTATTTCTTCTTTTGTAAACTGTTCATGTCCTTTTCCTATCTTTCTATTGATTTATAAAAACTATTTATTTTTTAAAGATAGTGGTCTTTTGTCTGCATGCACATTGCAAAATTTCTCCCAGTTTTATCTGACAAATTCAGTTTGTTTACACTGTATTTGACTTCTAAAAGTCCAAACTTTAATGCAGTCAAATTCATTGATCTTTCTGATTTCTACTTTAGCAGTTGCACCTACCCCCAGATTATAAATCTGTTCACCATTCTGGAATCCTTCTAAACCAATACAGGATGTCAGAAGCCTGGGAGAACTATATGCCTACATGGGCTTTTAGCAACAACACTATAATGATTTCCTTCTCTCTTGTAGGAAACAAGACTGTTTCTAAGGGGTCCCTCAGGGCCCCATCTGGATGGGTTAATGAGAGGAAACAGGAAAAAATGACCTGGTCCTGCCTTCAAAGGAGGAGTTCAGAGAAACTCTGTCAGCTCTTACCACAGGAAAACACCACTCCTTGCAGACACAGCACCCCTCAGCCTCTGGGTCACCCATTGCTGCTCCTACAGGTGCTAATTAAGCAGTAAGCATTGAATGACCAAGGGCAGGTCAATACGATGATTTGGATTGTTTGTTTTTAATACTACAGTTTCCAAGGCTCATCCCTGGAGGTTTTGATTTAATCCATTTGTGATTGGGACTGGGAATCTGTATTTTAAAAAAATCTTTTGGGAATATTTGGCAGATGAGTTGGGTTTGGGAAACACTTGCCCAATCCGTTAAGGTTATGAGAAGAATTACCGAAGTCTATCCTGCTGGCTGTGTGTCAAACGATTTTTCTTGCATGTGTAGGAGGGTACATTATTGTGTCCAAGGCTTTTTGGGTGCCTGCATTGATATTCTAACAAGTTATTAAGGGACTCTTCTCTCTGGTCCCTCCTCCTCTGTTTCTTCTTCTCAATCCCCTAAAGCACGTGAATTAGCTTTTGGAGCCACGTGAGTTCGTCAGAAGGGAGTATGTTTGAGCAGACTAGTGTCACCAGAGCTCTGAAGAAAGATGTGTTAGTGTTTACCATTATTAAAGAACACCAATAATTTTCCATTGGTGGGCTTTAAGCTTATCTTAGCTGTGTGCAAAATTGAGGAAGACACCGTTAACAACAGGTTCTGTGGGCGTCAGAGTGAACAAAAGCAGGCGTGCGTGGGTAGCAATTTTGCCAACTTTGGTAACCCTTCTGCTACCTGCCTTCAAACAACCCTCTCAAAGGGCAGCAGTGGAGGAGGGGAGTGAGCCGTGTGCTTCCTTTCCGAGTTTCTCCTCTGCAGAGCTGGGCAGAATGAGGCCCCAGAGACTGCAGAGGGGAAGGGTGGGAGGTGGGGAAGAGGTGGGGAAGAGAGACCTGAAATCACAGCACTGCTGCAGGAAAAGCTGTCTTTTCAAGCTGTTTAGCAATGGTCTGATTTCCCTTTACATAGTTCCCCTGGGGCAGACAAACCAGCACTGAAAGCTGGCCCGGAGACCAGCACAGAGGCTCTCACAGAACTCCCGGAGCCTCCTCGCAGGTAGAAGCTGGCGCTGGAGACTGCCTCAGCCCCTCCGGGCCTGGCTGATGGGCAAGGACATTAAGCAGAGGCCTGCTGGCTGTGAAGACACATTCTTGGTTGGAGAGTGCAACACCAACCTGAAAGTACTGTGCTGAGAATCCAGATTCCCGAAGAATGTGTATTTTCTGCCCACAGAAAACTCATCTTGGAGCAGTACCATTCCCTAAGAAAATGGGGTCTGATTGAAGGCATGGTCTGCAGGCAATCAGTCCAGGTGGCTTTGGGTTCTTTTAGTGAATGCCCTTTTTTGTCTGATAGAACATCTGTCTTGTTCCATGTCTCCCTCATGGTGAGAGTTTTTCACCGGCAGAGAATCCACATGTCTGGAGTTCATCTTTCTGGCTGTTCTTTTGCTGCCTGACATCTTCTCTGTGTTGCCATGGGAGACAAAGAAGTGAGTCAGGGAAGGGACGCTAGAATTGGAGTATCTGGATGTGATAGGTGAGGAATGTCATATGGGGAGCTACATCTTGACTTCCAGATAAAACACAGTGGCTGTTCTAGAAATGTCTCCAGTGAAGCTGGGAGATTAGGGACGAGAAGGGAGGATAATCCTTTAGAATCCATGGCCATTCTCAGTGAAAATCAATGCTCTTGATAACTGGGTAGGTCCATTATCTACAAACCTAATTCTAAGTTTTTGAGTTTGGTAAAAGTCAGGCCATGTTTTGCCAAACATTTTTTCCCCCTAATTTCAAAGCCCCTGTGTATTTTAAGGGAAATTTAATCCACATGTTTCTGATTCATTGACACTTAACTCATCAAAATATTGTTTTGTAAGAGCCATTTGATGTCCAAGAAGCCTCAGGAACCTTTTTTATGAGTCTTTAAAAAAACTTCTGAAAAACAGGAAGTCATGTTTTGCCAATAATGAATGAACTTGAACCTCAAAAGGCTCAATTTTGCTTCAATAGCACCAGGTTCCAATTGGTTCTGAACTTGGCTTAGGACCTCAGCTTCATTCCAGAAACACACATTGTCCGAGCAGAATGGTTTAGAAAAAGAAGGTTTTTCCCAGTCCAAATGTACTTGTTCTCAGAACAAGAAGACCTAAGGTGACAATTGCTGTGCTACCTGTGTCCTCATTTGTTAACTTGAGAATAGAAAGCAGAAAAGCACTTGCTGGTTTTGGTATGAGCATCTGACTTCTCCTAACCGAAATCAGTCATAAAAAGCAATGATTTCCTAGGTCAGAAGTGACTGCCACGACAGACAGCAAGGTATTCAAGCAGAGGTTGCATAATGGTCTGGGAGATTGTAACAGGAATTTCTGTGTTGTATAGGACACTGGGCCAAAAGATCTCTAAGGGTTCTTTACAAATGTAAAACTCTCTGCATTATTAATGGTATTATTTGCATATAGGAGTGATACCATAGAACCTTTGGAATTCAATGTATTTAAATGCAAATTGCTGGCAAGATGCTTGGCACCTGGCAAGCGTTGAGTACATGTTGGAGTCCAGGAGGTGTGGTACAGCCACTTTCCTTAGGTTGTTCTACTGGTGAGTTTGTACTTTCTCACCCAACACCTGATTTGATCAAGGATATATATTTTCAAGGTATTGGTCAAGATTAAATAGTGTTAAGTTAACATGCCCATTCTGGGATGTTTCTGTGACCTTGGCCTCATTGGCTATCAGTAGTGCTTCTTCATGACTATTGTGGAGGATGAGGGGGCACCGAGAAGTCATGTGGTTTCCCAGAGAGACAGAGCAGAGACACTTCTCTTTGTGCGCTTGCCTGTCTGGGGCAGTGCATCCACCGGGGGTTTTATTTCTAACAGGATCAAAAAGATCTTCACCCTAATTATCATCATTATGGTCTTCTATGGAATGGATTTAGTAAAGTCTTTTCTTTCTTTAATAGGGAGAAGGAAGAAGGGTACTAACAGAAGCACAGTGGCACCATTTCCCCAGAGACATTCTGGAGTGACTCCCCATAGAAGAAGAGGAGAGCCAGCGGTTAGAGAGTATTGAATCTAGATGATTTGGTGACTTGTGTGAAGCCTCATGATGATGCATAGTAGAATTCTTAACCACTCTACTCCACCACTTCCTTCTCACTGAGGTGGTGATTTCAAAGGGGAAGGGAGCTAGACCTGCCAGTCAGCAGTCATATCTTAATGCCTTATTTCTGCATTCATTCATTCATGAAGTATTTACTGAGAACTTTTATATGCCATTTGCTATATTAGACACCAAAAATACAAAAACAAATGAGATACTGGCCCTGAGTTTATGGTTACTCAAAATATTAGTGACAAGTTCCACGAGAACGTAAAAGAATGTCAGGATGAACACTGGGGTGAGAGTAGATGGGAGACCTCTGTGAAGACCCTCAAGTCCTTTTAAGTCCGCGCTATTGACATTATTTCCTGAGTCCTCAGACGGATAGTATAAAGGCCACAAACTGATGTGCTTCCCTAGAGACAAAAGGTGCCAAGAACAATCTTTCTCTCTTGAAGCCGGGGGTCCACCTTTTGGGTGGTTACCTCAGGGCCAGGGAGGAGACAAGGAATACAATGTTTCCCTGTGTGATGATCAGATAACTCCAGGCCAAGGCCATAAAGCAGTCACTCTCTGTCAGGTATTGCATTGAGCTTCCTGTTGAGCAAAAGGGATGTTGAAAACCTCTGGCCTCTGCCCAAACAGCCTCCTCTCACCCACAATAGGTACTTGTATCTACAGACAAGACAATTGCCCCCTGGCCTCCTGTGCTCAGAGTGATTCTTTGAAAAATCTTATCATGATAAATAAATTGGCTTGGCTCCTCTCTCATCGAGGAAGGGGAGGGAGCGTCTGTTGTAACCTGACCACTGGGACTCTTTGTGCTATCCACTGCCCCATCAACCCCTGATGGGTCCTGGAATGAAGGTCTAGCTGGAGGCACTGGCTGAGCCCTCCTCCCCCCAAGGTTTCTTTGCATTAAGAGAAATAATTCTCATTTTCCAGGTCTGCCTACTCTGTGCCTTAATCAGGAAATGATGTAAGAAAGCCATATATGGTCTGAGGAGTTTTGCTTTAGGCTTTTATAAGTTTTTACCTCATGATCCTCAGGTTTTAAAATATTTTATCTACCAAACTTTACTTACTTGTAATTATTTTTCCTGTTCGTTTTAAAGACAACTCTAATAAACAACCAGTGCTTCAGATCAAAGAGATGGGTAACCATACATTACCAGGTGAGCTGTTGCAGGGTCAGCCCTGATAAAACAGGAAGCCTAGATTTTATTTAACTTCTTAACCCTTCAAATAGCTGAAAAGATTTCTGAAGTATTGAAAATATCTCTAAAGCTGGCAGGACTGTCCCCTTTGGGCACTCCTTTCTTCCTGGGGACCCCCATTTTAGGACACACAGGTCTGGGGTTAAGTTTCTAGTGGTAGGTCTCCAGCATGTGTCTTAGAAATATTGACTTATTTCTTCAAACTGTGAGGGTGGATTATAGAGGCAGATTTTATATCTCTCTCCCCAGTTCAGCCAGAGGCACACAGAAAAAGCATTGTGAGCATTACATCAACTGGTACAGAGAAGACACGCAATCAAATCTGTTGAATGAGAAGTAATGAACAAATGGCATGTGTTTTTATGAACCTTGTATGAATAAATCCTCTAAATGTGAGAAAGGGGTTTACTTGGAGAAAAAGCTATTTATTGGAGATCATCTGAAACCCCTGAAGAGCAGGTAGAGTGCTTCCAGAGGCAGTTTTCAGTAAGTCTTGAAAGGGTCCAAAATGGCATGGAATTCTAAGAGGGGCCCAAAGCCTGAAGCCCCTGGGGCCATCTCTGTGCCATCTCTGTGCAGACTTACTTGTGGTGGCTTGTGCAGTGAGCATAAATCCTTAGCTTGTCCCGGATCACCCGGCCTGGTCGTGGCTTCCGCTGGAGCCCAGCCACGTGCACGGCCAAGACTTTGGGGCCGATGAGACGCTTGTAAAGGAGAGAGAGCCAGTAGTCCTGAGGAGAATAGAGGCAGAGAGTCAGGGAGATGGATGAGCACACAGGATGAACACACAGGCCAGAGAGTACTTCCTAGCAGGAGTCCAGCAAATCCGGACTATGTGACTCTAACCCTATAAGCAAGCTTATCCCAGTGAAGTGCTCACCCTGGGTTGACAGTGAGGCTGGCACTGACTAAGTGCCATTTTCAACTGACCAAATGGGGAAACATAAGTGGGGTAGACCCCGAACAGCACACAAATGCATGAAAGTTTTTCATGTAAGAAATGACAACCTGTTGGGGCCTTAAATTTTCAACTTTCTTTTCCTTTGACTGTACTTTCATACTGGTTTATGTCTTGTGTTTAATTATAGAAGGGAAGATTTACAATCTTTAGGGTTGCCACCAACATGAGAATCCAAAATGTCATCTTTCACATATTATCACTGAAGATGATTAGTGAGGTGCAAGTGAGATGAAATTTCTCCAGGCAGGAGACTGGAGTCCTTGATTTCAGAGTCAGAAATGCAAAAGAAGAATTTTGCAAACCATGGTGCTAATTCTGGGTCATCCTTGATAGTTCTAAAATAAAAAGAATAATTCTAAACTAAAAAGAATGTGTGATGCCTTTAACTATTCCAGGGTCCATTTGGAACTGAATTAATAACTATTCCGTCTATAACCCGTACATGTATTTGAACATACAAAAGCCTATTCACAGCCACCTTAATGTGTATATAAGCACTTATCACCTAGTATGGGGTAATGATTTCAGTGTTTATGACTCACCACATAATACAGGGCTTCCTAATTTGTCCAGGGGCTTCTGCCCCTCCCCTAATTCTGGAATTCAGTGAATATAATATTCAGTGCCTGCTATTCAAGGTCTTCTCATCCTTCATCTTTCCAGGCAGCAGTCTCTTAATAATCTTTTTTTTTCCCCTTTAGCATCAGCTGCTTAAAAACATCTGATGAATTGCATAAATCAGAACAAATTCTCAAAGCCCTCTGTCACCAGAATAGTTCCAAACTTGCCCTGCGTAGTAAGCTCTAAACCTTCCCAGACCATTCATTACCTGAACTAACTTTAAATGGCTGTAAGATGGCTATTCAATGTAATTTCCTAATATTTAACATGGCAAGTATTTCATAGATGAAAAAAAATCTCATTGTTTCAATTTTCTCTAATTTGTTACAATTTCTGTGTTTTTTATTATTACTTTGTAATGTATTTATCACTGTTACCCATATTTCCAATGGGATACACACCTTTTTCTTACTGATTTGTAACGTATCTTTTAATATTAGTGGTAAGAATCCTTTAGAATGGATATGGAGCAAATATTCCGACCAAGTTTGTAGTTTGCCTTTTATCACTTTTTATAATTTTATTTTGACGTGGAGAATTTTTAAAACTTTTATAGAAAAATACGTCAATCTTTTTCTCTCGATTTCTTCCTTTCCCTATATTCTAAGAAAGTCCTTTCTCATATACGGTTCAGATAAACATTTACTTACATTTTTCTAGTTCTTTTTATATTATCATTTTAAAATTTAACCTTTTAGCTTACTGAAAAATATTTTTTTTGGTGTATGATACTAGCTTTATTTACTGATGATTGTAGCATCATATGGTGAATAATATATGGGTCTGTCCCTAAGCTCATCTTTATCATGTACTAAGTTTCATATATATGTAAATTATATAATATATAGAATTATTACACATACTATATTTATAATTATATATAAAATAACATTTTATTTTAATATATGTAAATCTATATATGTAGATATGTATTACATATTATATATTATATAATATGTAATACATATTAAGTATATGTAAATATGTCCTATATTTTTATGATATGTATATCATGATATATTGATAAAAATGTTATACTTACATAATAATTCTGTGTCTGGATTTCCTATTCTCTTCTAATGAACTCTCCATTTCTTTGTCAGTTTCACATGATTTTAATAATTATAATTTACATGTTAACATCAACAGGTTCAAGTCCATTTCATATAATTTTTCTTTCTTTGTTCAAACTTTCCTTAATTAGTCATATCCATTTACTTTCCAAAAAAAACTCTGAAATCATTTTTTTTGGTAGTTCTTGTTGTCCCAGAGAAGTTTGAGGCTAGCATGAATTTCATTCTATGTTTGGTTAGCCTGTTATTTTCTATCTTTTGTGTTCTGCCAGGATGCCTACAGGAGTCACGTTTTTATCCTTGATATTTGAACTTTTACCAGGAATGTGTCAACGTGGGTTTCTACATTAATTTACTGGTATTTGGGAGTGCTTTTGATAAGAAATACTGAGGGCTTTCTTCAATCTGTGAGAATGTTTTTTAAATATAAAAACATCTTATTTCTTTCTGTTTGCTCCAATGTCTGTTTCAGGCAAGTCT
>PVJL010014037.1:0-29684 GCA_004026885.1 Lyroderma lyra | reverse complement strand
CCCAACGCGGCCCGACACGCACCTGTGATACTGTGCCTGCAGGAATTGGAATTCCTCTTTAATGCGGTCCAGAGATTCCGGAATAGTGAATTTGAAGGGCTGGCCTGCAGCCTGGTGAGGCGTCTTGGGGCGACCAGCGAGGGGGACCGAGGGACGGAGATGCGGGCCGGTGGATAAAGCAGTTAGAAGAGAAGTGGGTGGGATATAAACAAAAATAAAGTTAGGAGTGGCGGAAAACGGAGTCCCCAACTCGAGTTTGAACTTCACTTTGAGGAAGAGGAAAAGTAGACCCTCTTTTCCACCGCCAGCTTCCAAACTAGAGGCTCTAAGCTTCTTGCAGGGCGGGTCGCGGTAAGTATACCCGGGTCACGGGGATGCAGGGAAGGGGGCTCCCCTGCGGCCGGGGAGGACCAGACCATATTGTCGTAATCGCCGCCCCCTCCCCCATGGGGACCATAATGACCCCGGGGACCAGATAAGAAAAATAACTCCCTTACCCTCCCCGTTCCCAGAGTCGCTGAGGCCACTTTAAGCGCACCGGAACGGGGGCCGCATTGACATGCAAATAGGCGAGACTAGCAACAAAGAGGGGGCGCCCTACCCGCCCCGAGGAAGGGGGAGGATGTGACTGGAGGAGTGAAGCCCCAGCCTCTGGCAGCACCCCCGCCCGCCCTGTCTAGACGTCAAGTAGGAGAGGGCCTAGAGGAAAAGGGGAAAATTGGGAGTTTAAGCCCACCTACCCACCTCAGGAGAGCAGGGCCCAGGACCTCCCACCCTCGAACCCCCAGAAACGAGGGGTTCCGCCAGAATATAGCAGCCACCCGCCTCCCTACAGCACGGGAAGACCGCTCCCCACGACAACCCGGCCCTCAAGTCAGCCGCGCCTCACCGGGTGCCGGCTCTGCGGGAACATTGCTCTGGCGGCCGCCGCGGCTCTGTTCCCCGGCAACTCAATTCTCCGCTCAATTTCCAACTTTAATCCCGCCGAGGAAAATTATGTCGGGAAGCCAGGCAGAAGCGGGGCGCGCTGGGGGCCCACAGGCCACGCACGCAGGCGCGCTCCGCGGGGGCGCACGGGCCACTCTGCGCCCGGCTGCTCCTGCTCCTGCTCCCGCCAGTGTGGGCTTCCGCGTTCAGGGCCACATCGTGGGGCACCCCGAGCCCGGCTGCACCAAGAACCTCCGCGACGCCGCGCCGTTCTCCAATCTGCAGGCCTTGGCCGCCTGGGCGGGGAGATGGGGGAGCGGTGACTCTGGCCCGCTCCAGTAGGCGATCCGCGTGCGCGGCAACCGTCCCGGGCAAACAAATCCAAGCCGGCTGCCTTCCTTTGCTCTTCTCCCGGTCCGCCTCCTCTCCGGGTTTTCCCCGCGGCGCCGGCGACGGAAGAGGTGCAGGTGGCACGGCGCCCTCGCTTAACCCCACACAAACAAACCTGGTGACGTTCGGAGCCGGGTCCGGGCAGCCCCTTTTCAGGGCGCTCGCGGGCCCCCCAAAAGGTGGCAGCAAGCGAAGTGCGGGACACAGCGGAGGTACCGCGCCGGGCGCCCCGCAGGCTCAGCCCCGACCGAGGAGCGCGGGATGACGGCGAGGCGAAGAAAGTGCTGACGGTGCGCCCGAAGGCTACTCCGCACGTCCCGGGCGACCGGCACTCGGTGTTCTCCGCGGTTGCACAAACCCTCTAGGCCCGACGGGGCTACTCCACGGAGGGCAGTCCCGCAGTGGCACGCTGCTCCCCGAGGCCGGGGCGCATCCGGGAGGCGCGCCCGCTGAGCACTCTCCCCGTACGACCGGTCCGGCCGCTTTGGACCCTTCCTCTGAGTCCCTTCCTCGGTCCTCTTTCTTTCCTTCCCTTCGTCTGTCTCCACGTAAAGGGCGCTCCAGCCCGCTGCAAAGTTCTCTCACGACCCCAGGTACGACATCCACGAGATGGTGGCGAGAACAGGAGTGCGCTCGGCCCCTCGGCCTCCCTCCCCGGTGGGCAAACTCCGCAGGCGAGTCTGGAGTAGTCGCGGGAGCGGCACTCGGCGCGGATTAAGTCGCCGCGGGCCGGCGGAGGTCCAGGTTGGTGGCGCGGGTCCCGCCCGGCTGAGAAAGGGTGGGGGTGGTGCAGTCGGCTGCCTCGAGAACGCGGGGTAGAGGGAACCCGCCGACGCTGCTGCAGCTCCTGCTGCCGCCGCCGCCGCCCGCGCCTCTCGCGCCGGTTACATTAACACGCGGTTTCACACTCCGGAGCTAACCAGCGCGGGCCCCGCCCAGCCCTGCGCGGGCGGGGGGCGCGAGCACGGAGCCGGCGGGCGACGTGGGTCCGGGCGGCTGGGAGGGGGAAGCAGGAGGCCCTCGTCAGCCAATCGCGTGCCCCATGCCCAACGTGGGGTGCTGACGTAAGGCCTTTTCGGAGCCTATGGTAGTGCAGTACTGGACAGGCCGCCCCCCCCCACCCCACACCGGCCCCCCTGCCCAACTTCCCCTCCTCTCCCACTCCACTCGCTTCCATCTCCGCTGTCTCCCCCGTCTCCCCTCTCATCCCTCCCACCCTTCCTCCGCCAGCCGCGTCCTCCGGGGCTGGGTGAGGAACTGTTCCTGCCGGAGCCGCGGGACGCCGAAGCCAGCCAATGGGAAACGGCGAGACGCGGGGATTGGCACTGTGGATGGGAAGGTCGGTGGGAAGGAAACAGCGGGGCCGGGCTGTCAATCAAAGTAACGTGGGGCCTAGGAGGGAGCGCGCTTGAGCGCGCTAGCAAAAGGGACCCGCAAGTGTGCAACCGCGGAAGCTGGGGGCTGGAGTTTGCAAAAATCCTGCCACTTGTTCCCTTTTCCCTTTAATGAAAATCCTGAGATCGCTGTGAAAGTAACTCAGCGACTTAACCGCGTAGTTTCTTGTGGGGTGAGGGGAGGCTTTTTAGCAGCCGAGATGAATGCATCTTTTGGTACTATCCCCTCGTTTGATGCTACTCTTGAAAGTGAGGTCACATTCAAAAATTTCTCTAAGGTTTGTTTTGCCTTGGGCTGCCCTGTCGCGGATACACGAGGAGTGGGTAACGCATACGGCTGGCGTTTGTACACCAGCCGCAGAAGACTAGGCTTTTAATGCTCACCTCCCTTTTGCATCCAGATGAGAGGGTTTGTTTTTTGTTGGAGAATTTCAAACCACTTTGCAAAAAGGTCGTCCTGCCTTCCTTTGGCGGGAAGTATACCCACGGTGCTCCCACGGTAAGGCACACGCGTCCCAGTCGCAGAGGCTATGCTTTACACCGCGGCTCTAAATCTAGGGCCCTTGTCTTAAAAGTCCCTATTTCGCTGTATTGCGGGTTAGTGGGCTGCTGAGAATTTTAGGAGCCTCAGCAACGTGACCGGGAGTCTGTTTCCCCTTCTTGCAAACAAAGGGAAACAATGGGATAAACCAGCATTGAAACCTGCAAAACCTGTCCTGTCCACCCCACTCCCGTAGTTTGGATTGGTACCCCAGGGCTGAGCCCTTGTAAGGAGCTAAATGGGAAGCGCTGGGTAAACGATGTGGCTGAAATTATTATGAGGTGAAACTTGACTTAAAGGAATTTTGAAACATTGAATAAACGGAGCATACTGTATGAATCTTTAGTTTTTGTCTGTTTCTCTAAATATACTGCACAGCAGAAAACCTTCCATATTGCCACATTTATACTTTTGTTTAAAGAGCAGTTCAGTGGAACTACTTCCACGTGATTGGTGAGTGACTAATGCTGTTTTTGGCCAAATGGTGGTGAATTCTTCCATGAGAAAGACACATCTTTGACAAGCATTCCTCTTACCTTAGAATGTACTTACGAAGATTTTAGTACTAATAATTCTATGGTCCCATTATTTTGCTTTCGAGAGACTTCCGAAAAACCATTTATTTAAACAGCAATACATTTTATTTGAAGGTTTGCTTTTACAGAGATCTTTTTTCTTGAAATATTAAAAGAATCATTTTGGATAATACATTTCACTGTTGCAGTTGTTTTTAAATATGTATGATATTGATTTGTCTATAATTGCATCAATCCCAAATATCAATTATGAATGAAAAATTAAAGGAGCAGTTTTAGCCAACTCTACAAGATCATGGTAAATTCTTAAACAAGCTGGGCATTATGGCTTTGCAGTGTTCTTACTAAGCAGTTAGGAAAGGGGTTGTAGTCATTTTGCTAAAATGGGGAACAGAAAGGAAGTCCTCTTTTTTAGCTTAAATTTGCTTTATATTACAGGACTTACTGAAATCATGTGATCCCTGGGCAGCTAAGCTCTGTTCCTTGGCAATCTGTGTGCCTTGAAATCTGCATTTAGCAATCGGGCTACGTATGCCAGTCTGCGGTCAGTGCATCCCATAATCAGCCTCAGACACTGTAGAAAGTGTTTAGATGTCACAAATATGTCAGTGCATGCTGGGATAACTGGAGCCACTGAGAATTCTCTCTGGCTAACCCAAGTTTTACTTTGATTTACTAGCAAGGCTGGGAATTAAATTTAAACAAAAAAATTAAAGCGGTATACGAGGGCTGTCTAGGAAAAAATCTAGCCATAAATGCCTCCTACTTTATGGACAGCCTTTGTATTTCGAAACAGGAACAGAAGTGTTGCCACTTCTCTTCTACTCTTTCCTTTCCATCCCCTTCAAAATTAGTTCTGCAGGTTGTCTTTAAATGTTTTCTAATACAGGTGTTTAGAGCGAACATGTCTACTCACTATGTCCCAGTTTGCCATGAGTAAAAATTGGAAATTCTCTTTTAATCAGTGCTTTTTTACTAGTAGAGTTTGAAACACCAGGCCTCTGATTCCTTTATAATGTAGTTACTGGAGAATAGAGTACTGATTTTAAAATTGGAAGGCCTTTAATTGTGTGCATACAGATGGCAGGTTTTCGATGGCTTCTTTCTAGGGCAGCGCATCCTCCTTGAGAAATGGAGAAGGCTGGGCCCCTTTTCAAGGTCATATTTTCTCTGATTGTCATGCTGTAATAATTATACTACAAAACTCATCAAACCGCATTACAAATTATGGTGTTTAAACAATCAAGTAGCTTTAATCTTATGTTTTAAATAAATAATATATTGTGTAGATTGCCTACAGCCTGTTTAAAAGAAAATAGATGTACTCATGAAATCTACAATTTTGGCCTTCTATTTAAAGTCTGTTAAACATAATCTTCTGTACCTTTAACGTATGAGTATTCATATGTTGATGATATTTTTACATAAAATAATAATTAAGTATTCTGCTTCTAAAAGGAAACAGTCTCTGGGGAAAAAAGTTCTCTTTTTATCCTCTGCAAAAGAAACAAAAAGACTGTCAGATTGTTTTATCATTGATGCATATATGGGTATGTTTTCATTCATTCGTTGATGATTATCAAAATTTCAGCTCACAATAGTGTAAGCAACGACAAAAACTAGATGCTATATATAATATAAGTATGAGACACAGTAGGAAAAGTTAAGTCTGCTGGTCATAGAAATTATGCATCTCATCTTAAATCTATTATGTTTTTATTTGAAGTAATAATTATGTCAATTTTTAAAAGATCAGTTTTGTCATTTTCTCTTCTAACTGTGAATTATTACATGTACATATCCTCATTTAACTTTTTTTTTTAACTGGGCATTCCTTAAAGCTAAGAATGTAAGGTTAATAGGAAATTTTCCTAGCATTGCTTTATAATGTTTCCCCCTACCCCCCACACACACCCCTTTACCAAAGAAAAGGACAGGGTGAGCATGGAGGTGAAGGGGAGAAAGCAGAGAAGAAGAAAAAAAATCAGTAGCAGATCCACGCAGCAGAAAAACCTCAAATAAAATCACATCCAAAGAATCTCTTGTGGTTTCACACAATATGGTAAAATTAGAGATTGCAGGAAACCAACTAAATTAAACTGGGAGCATTTGAAGAGAAACGAGCAGACTTTATGAAAATGACACATTGACTGACCAGTATGCTTTTTTATCAACTTTTTTTTTGTTAAGATGCAGATCAAAGGAACCTGCATATGTTTTCATTTTATTCTAACTAGAAAATTACATCCAGATGTTTAATAGGCATTTGGTTGGTTTTTCAGCATTGATTAGATATGTTGGTTCTGTTTGCTTACAAGTGTAGCCGGATCATTAGCTAATGCAAAGAAATGTTTGCTGTGAGTTGCTAATTAGGGCTTTTGGAAACCCTCCACGCTTAAGAAGAATTTGTACTGTGGCCAGAAGAACTTGTGGGACTGGGGGAAGTTGTTTTCCCTTTTCTGTAAGGGTGGGGGAAAGCAGACAACCCCTTTCTCTAATCTCCCTTAGCCTACGGGGATTGCGAAGCTATCCTTGTAGATTGGAGTGCAAATAAATTAGGAAGAGACCACACAGGCACTCCCAGACACAGTGATAAATGTGCTCTTTCTGGAACTGCCACCATGCTGTCTTTGAGGATGAGGGAGCAACATCTAAAACACTGAATATTAACATGTAGAAGATGCTTGGTGATAATGTTATCAAATACACAGCCTTTTTAAGTATACTTTAGAGACAGATGGGAAAGCCCTTTATGATAAACGAGTGTACTTGAATTCATTACTGTAGTACTTACAATTAAAAATGTCTCCTTTGCAATTTCATTACTTTTACAAGGTACAAGAGACCAAACTTGGAAAGGGGAAAGCTGGGGCCAGTGAAAGGTGTGAGGGAGGGGAATTTTGGAGCCTAGGATAAGCTTGGAAGAAAATGCAGTGTTTACTTTCACAGCCCACCTCCTTGTTTACCTTGTTAAAACCCCAAAGCTTGCAGGAGATTACCCATTCACAAGGCATTCAGACAAATTGAGGATTTGAGGCACCAGGCAGATAAACATTTTAGCTGGCCAATCACATTTTTAAAAACACTTGACCTGCAGAGTAACACTACCTCTGCTAGGGTCAAACTTACATTTAAGTCTATATTTTTAGAGAGGTATGGGGGCCAAAATATCCAGTGTTTATCAACCATCATAGAAGTGTGGATCCAAATGCAAATGTAACAAGCTCTACATATGGATGTCCCTTTTAGGCCTGTTGACATCGTGTGCATATGTGTGGCACATTCCCATGTGTTAATGCAGACTGATTAATTTGGGATTTTCATACTAATAGAATAGATTCACGATTGTTCCTTGAAATAGTTCTGTCGGAGCTTTCCAAGTCCACTTAGGGAGATGCTCTTGAAAATCAGGACAGTATTTTGGGGCAAAATCAGTTACTGCCTGAAGCTCAGGCCTTAGTAATGGGTCTCAAAGAAGTTAGCCACCCATTGCGCCTACCCACCTTAACACATTCTAAAGTCTGATAAAAGTTGGGATAATACACTTTGTAATTCTTTTGGTTTAGCATTTAGCTCAACAGAATCTGAAAGGCATTTGGTAGACAAAAGAAACAGTCGTTAAAGGAAGCATCTTTGATGCTTCTTCCTACATACTCAAATTAGCAAAAGCAGAATTTAGCCCCTTACTGACTTTTGCATTGGCACACCTTGCTACAGGCCCTAGACTTGCTAAAAAATCAACATTAAACTGAGACAACTTTCCTTTTACCTTAAAAGCTTTTGCTTTGGCAGTATCATCCAAATAACTTTTCTTCCTGAAGCTAACTATTTCTTGGAAGGGTTAAAGCTGGAGTTCAACTAATCTGCAATCTCTTGGTGTTCATGGTTAAAGGCAGGTGAACTCTATCTAGGAATGCAAAAGGGGCTAGAAGGCAAGGAAATATTCCAGATACCTCTATGGATTCTGGAATGGCAAGTCTAAGCCTAGGCGAACAAGTCCAATGACATAAATACAGAATGTTGGGGCTAGAAGGCAAGTAAATATTCCAGATACCTCCATGAATTCTGCAATGACAAGTCTAGGCCTAGATGAACAAGTCATATGACATTCTACAAGACAACTGGCCCAGGCTCTTTAAAAAGTTATTACGACGGGAGATGGGGGAACGTGGGAGGACTTTGCTAAAAACAAAGACATATAATGAAAAGGAAATATGTGAATCTTTACTGGCTTCTGGTTAAAAAACAAACCAGCAATTATGAAAGACCTTCTTGGGCAGTCTTAATGTGGACTGAATATTAAGTAATATGGAATTATGGTTAATTTTTTGATGTGACAATATTGTGGTTTGTATGAGGATGTCAGTCTGAGAAGATGCATGGTGAAGCATGCAGCTTCAAATAATGTCTGCAACTGCAAGTAAGTGTGCGAAACAAGAAAAAGCAAATTTGGCGAAAAGTCAACAGTTATAGAATTTAGGGATAAAGTCTGCAGTTAATTCATTTTATTAGTTCAACTTTGCCATATGTTTGAGTTTTTTTCATGATAAAAAGTTTGGGAGAATAATTGTAGGTTCGTTGTCTACGTCTTTTTCTTCATATGTTGAGAGTTAAAAGATTGGCTTATGTTTCTGGTTTTAAAAAGTATGAAAAAAGTGGTGATTTTATTTCTTATTTTTTTCTGTTCATATTTGCTGTCATACTAATAACCAAAATATTACCCAGTGTTTTTGCACTGGATCTTTTAGTTCTTTTATTATTTATGCTATTTTATTTTTGTTTGTTTCTTCTGCCATCTCAAATGCCGTTAGTTATCAATTAATATAAAACGAAAATCTTTAGATAAATTAGGGTACTACATTAGTAGTCCTTTACCGCATCATTTTGTGGGCCATCAAGCTGAGAATCACCAGGAAATCTACTACAAAATAGTAGAAAACTTTTTTTATATATTAAAAATAAGGGAGTAGTAAATAAATTTTATTTTAATTTCTTAATTCCCATTATAAATAGTTGTTCTGCTGGACCTTTTATCACTTGAGCCTAGCAGTGAAATTTATAAATTTGATTTGGAAAATTCCTTAATATTTTGAAATATAATGCTGAAACAGGTTATCATTCTGTGTACTAAGCTTTAAATATTAATCTTGGAGTTCCCTGGTGGTGTAGTGGCTTAAGGCTTCAGTGTTGGCGCTGTCAGCGCTGCGGCCTGGGTTCGATTCCCAGCCAGGGAGCTACCCACATACCAAAAAGCAAAAAAAAAAAAGAAACAAACAAAAAAAAAGAAAAAAAAATAAATATTAATCTTTCCAAGAAATTAAAATAGCACTAAATCTTGAATGATGATGTTAAGCTCATCTAGAGTCACAGAAGCACATATTTAAAATATGCTAATAAACAGTTTTTTCAGAAAAGCTCTGAAAGGTAAGAATTGTAATGCTGCATCTATCATTTTTTAATGGTAACTATTTAGCATGTATTTTGTTTTTCCTATCACCATTATGTTTATTGAAAGGAATAATTTCTGTGACAATAGTATGCAAATTCTAGTTAGCCTGTGAACAGATTAAATCCACCACTTGCAATGAAAAACTTGGGTACCTTAAAGGGAGACAAATATGAAAATACAAGGAAACCAGAACTTTTCACACACAGTGACTAATCAGTCTGTTCAATATTTCTAGCCACCATCCACATAAGCACTGATTATGTAAAATGAAAATGTCAAAAATAACGGCTTCACCATGACAGAAAAAGCCCCAAGAGAACAGAGTTACCATTTCTGGTTCCCCCCAATTTGCAGCCTCCACACTTCAGAAGCACTGGCAAGCTACAATTGACACTTGAAAAAGTGTTATGAAACACTGACAAGTATTGGAGAATTGTTGATTAATGTAAGCATCCTGCCTCAAGGAATAATAAATTTCTTAAGAAAACTGGTTTTCCAATTAGCATTTCTATGGAGACAGGTATCTTCAGGTAACTCCAGGAAGCGTTTCAAGAAGTTATTTGCTTTTGGTGGAGAAGAGGGCATGTCATCATATCTATGTTTAATTTCTGAAAATTAAAAAAATAATAATAGGTTAAAAATCAACAGGCCTTACAAAGGAAGAAAATTCTGACACATGCTTTAAATTCTGACACGTGGACAAACCTGGAGGGCATTATGCTAAATGAAATAAGCCATGCACAGAAAGACAAATACTGTATGATCCCACATAGGAGATACCTAGAGTAGTCAAGTTCGGAGATAGGTCAGAAGAATACAGGTTGCCAGGGGTCAGGGAGAGGGAGGAATGGGGGTTATTGCTCAACAGATGTGGAATTTCAGTTTTGCAAGATGGAAAGAGTTCTGTGGATGGATGGTGGTGATAGTACCACACTGAATGTACCTAAGACACTCAACTATGCACTTAAAAATGGTTAAGATAATAAATTTTGTATTATTTGTGTGTTTCCAATTTTTAAGTCAATAGGATTCCCTTTTCTTTGTCTTGCATGAGTTTTACAGTGGCTTCTCATCCTATTCATTTTCTAAATGTGTGCTTATCATTTGTTTATTGAGTACTTACTATATGTCAGACACCGTTCTAAGTGCTTTACTTATTTGTATTCCCTCATTTGACCCGCACTTTATTTCTGTTAGGCAAATACTATTATCGTCGCTGTGTTACTGAAAGAAACCTGAGGCTCGGCACTTTCCCAGGGTGACATGGGCTCGCTGGGTTTGAACCCTCGCCTTGCAGAGAGCTCAAGAGCAGCCACTGGCCAGAGCTGAGGACTTAGTTACCTCCACAGTGCCATTCCTCACTCTGCTCTCACTGGATCACTTCCCTCATTGATCCACTGTTAGGAAAACATTTATATGTGTTTTGCCCACAAGCTTGGTAGAATGGATTTCTCTTGGCACTTTTGAGGTGAGGTTGCTACTTTAAAAATTTATATTCCTGTAAACTGAGCTAACAGCTGCCTTGGGGCTCTAGAATTGTGTCTGCCAACAGAAAGATGTAACCACCTTCAGTTGTTTGCTTTCTAGCGGCACCCAATCCATACCCCAAAATGTAATTCAGCTGAAAAAGGTGGGTTCTGTAGCTAACTGAAGCAGAGGAATAAAGGACACTGAAGGTATTAATTTTGTCTAGGATAGCAAAGCAACTGTCCTTACTTAATATTTCACCAATAGTAACATTAAACATATAAAAATTTTTTGAAATGAGACCATATATAGTTTTGCAATTAATAATGGGGCATCCTGGTAACAGAAGATATGTCATCTGGGTACTGGTAACATGTTTGGAAACATTTGACCTGTTGAATGTAAGTGGATTTGTTTCTGTCCTCCAAAGCCCTTTGTAAAGCAGTGGCTTTCAAATATCTTTGACAATGAACCATACTAAAATGTTTTAAATGTCAGTGCTGTTATATCTCTTTCACATTCTCAAGTTGCAACACACAATTTTAAACATTGCTTTAAATTATGCTGTTGTATTAGTCAGGCTTCTCCAGGGAAACAGAACCAATAGTAGAGAGAGGGACACTAATTGTAGGAACTGGTTTATGCCGTTGATGGAGACCATGAAGTCCCACAATCTGCCATCTACAAAAGAACCAGGAAAGCCACTGGTGTAAGTCCAAGGCCGAAAGCCTGAGAATAGAAGGGCCAATTGTGTAAGTCCCAGAGTACTGTGAAGGCAGGAGAACTAGGAGCTTGACACCTCAGTTCAAGACGAGAAAAGTTTATCTTTCCTTCTTCTTTTCATTCTATCTGGGGGCCCCCCAATGGATTGGATGACCCACCCCCATTGGTGAGGGTGGCCTGTACTCATTATACTGAATCAAATGCTGATCTCTGGAAATGCCCTCACAGATATGCCCTGAAATATTTTAGCAACTCTCTGGACATCCCTTACCCCAGTCAAATTGACACATAAAATAAACCATCATAGCTGTAGAGTTTTTCCTTTTGATTATTAACAACTCCAGCTTATGGAAAGTCATTAACCCCAAAACCATATTCATGAAAAATGGTGACACTCGTCTACTCAAGAATGTTGGGACATACTGTTTTCTTTATACTTTTCCCAATGATAAATCATAATCTCTGTCTTAAGTGAAGTTACAGTCTATTTTCCGAATTAGTAGGATTCAGAGGTCTTTAGAGAATTTCCTGAATAATTCTTTGGTCACTCCCTCCTCTGCTGGCCCTCTGCCACCCTTTCTCCCCTGCCCTCTCAGCATCCTCACCTCATCCCCCACATCCCATGGCATCCCTCATCCAACTCCCGCCAAGCCTAGAGTGCCACAAGGAAAAGAGCACCAGGCTCAGAGACAAAGGGTCCTAAAATGGAATTCCTGTCTGCCTCTAACTCTATGACCTTGGGCAGAACACCTCTCTGGGCCTCAGCTTCCTCACCTGTACAATCAGGACAATAGCGCAGGACTCAGAGTGATTGCCTGGACTGAAAGAGATCAGCTGAGATAACATAATATAGTAGTTAACACAATGGCTGTTCCTGACAACCTTGTTCCCTTTCCCTGTTTTTTTGCCTGGGGATTGATAAAGGCCCTGCTGTGAGTCATCAGGAGCTGGGGAAGTACCACCCCCACTAGTATGCACCCTGGAAAATCAAACTGCAGCAGGATCCCAAAAGCATGATCTGTGGAACTTGAGTCCTATCATGGCCCGATACTAGGTTCAAGAAACATATCATCACGGTGTTTCTCAGGGGCAGGATGAATGGATCTCAAGAGAGGGCCAAGTCACCCACCTTGAGTGCGCTCTCACCTCATGTCTATTCATAGACTGTTTGATGAGAAAAAAACACTAGTACACATACATTTTTGGAAGTAAAATACAATTTGAAAAGGGAAGGCTATGAAAACATAGTGAACAATATACAAGTTACTTTTAGTAGCTAACTGCCCTGAGTTTCCCATTTAGATCATAAGAAAAAAAATGTGACTGACCAGCCAGAGGTTAATGGAATTAGGTCTCCAATATGCTCTTCCTGAATGTCAGGCCACCTCACTCAATGAATATGAAGTGTGCATTGGAAAGACCTTGAGAAACACATATGGAAATTAGTAAGTGAATTAGATATTAACTAAACGCTTTTTAGGAATGTGATCTGGTCTAGGATATTTTTGAACTGGATCTTCCACTTTCCTCCTGGAAACTTTCCTTTTACATCATCTATATTATTAGCAATGGCCAACATCTCTAATCCGTAAGTAAGGTTTAGTGAGAATTGACAAGCCCTGGCTAAATAAGAATCCTAATGGCTATGGCTTGCTGTTGTGTGGTAGAAGTCAAACTTAATTATCTTTAAATTCAACAATTCTTTGTCTACTGTAAGACTCTAAGACCTCTTCCACTTGTCTTTCTTCATTTGAATATTTTGTTTGAAATCAAGCCTACCATAGCAAGACCAAAAAAAAAAAAAATCGAAATACAAAACCTTAATTCATGAGAGAGTGACGGAAAAAGAAGGGATTGCTCTACATTTGACTTTTTCCAAGTAAGGAAAAATTAGACCGTCAGGTAAACAATCTTGGCTACGCAGATGAGGCTTAAAAAAACCAAACTCATGGCTATAAAAGAGTATGCTTAGCTGCTTTATACATAGACCAATTCTACCAGCTTTTATATCATGATTACTCTCCTCTCCAACTGCAGTCATTTAAGAAAAAGTTCCATTTGGAAAAATAGAACAAAGCCTGTCTTTATGCTGTGAGCAGCTCATTGAGCTCTCAGGATTGGAGGAGGGGAGAAGAGGAAGGAATAATGAACAGGGAGGAGAAGGTGGTGCTTAGTTATTCTTAAATTTCACTCAATAAGAATTCTTTCAATGTCAAATGGGAAGGCATCTCTCGAATTTTCAGTCTGTCAGCTGTTATCCATTGTCTTCAAGCAGTATCTGGGAAGCACACTCCACTTTTTCAAGAAGTGTGTTCACATAATAATAGATTAGTGGGCATTAGAACCAGCATGGACTGGAAGGTCCACAACCACACTGGGCTAGAATTAGGAAATTCTTTTCTGGGTAGGAAGTGTTTTTTTCATTTCCATCATTTCCTTTTGGATCGAGTATAGATCACTCGGGAGAAAGGTGGTCGGGACGGTGTTGGTTGTATGTGGATGACATTAAGGTTGGGAGGTTTTATCATATTTCCAGTGCAAAAAGAGCCTAAAATGTTCATTTTAGAAACACTGATTCATGTTATGAAAACACCTAGGCTCCTTTTTGACAGCCAGAAATGATATTCCTGAAAAGCATAGATGGAATCCTCTCCACCAGTAGTATTGTCCGTTCGTAATGAAGCTGGGTCTAGTAGCCTGGTTACTTTTATTGTTTTTTATTATTATTCTTTGGTTTTTACATGTTCACTGACTTTTGGCAAACTTTTTGACAAACATCACCATTGCCAAGAAGTATGAACCAGTAAGAGTTTACCCATTCTAAGTTTTGAAAAAGTTTTATTTCTTCATAGTTACAGATGTACATTTTAATAAAGACAACTATATAAATATATAATGTCAGCTGCAGATCTGGCAGCATGATCAATTGATCTAAGCACATATCTAAGTACTATATACTTCAGTTGTTCAATGTTCTTATAGAAATGGTTATGAAAAAGTTGCTATTCACGCAGGTACATGGACAATCTTAAACCTTGATAAACTGCCTGCACCCACCCCATCCCCCACCTTGCCTCCAGCTTGAGAACAGATGCTGATTCACATTTTGGAAGTCCTACAAATCTAGAGAATGCGAATAGAGTTAGAAACTTGTGAACTGCTTTTATTCCTTTCACAGACTTATATTGGATTGCTTTGCAGATGTAAAGGGGGGAAAAAGAATAGGGAAGAAAAGAATGTGTTGACTTTTTGTCTGCCCATGGTTTGAGTATAGGGTGGTTTTTTGTTATTGTTTTTGTTTTTGTTTTGGATGAAAAGTGGGATTTTAATGGGCACTCACAGTTGTCTAAAGCAGCCTCTGAAAGCTCTCTTGTCAGACAGCACCCTAGATAGAAGGACCCATTGTTCTAAATGTGAAGTTATCACTCTTCCCTTTATCCTTTCTGTTGGACCTTTTAGTGTTTGCTTTATCAGAATATTGTAATCCCTAATGTGGTGACTTGGTGTAATTTATCTCATTAAGCCTCTCCTATTTTCTTTTGTTTACATGACTAATATTATTATGTTTTATAGAGCTTATATCAACAAGCCACTCCTTTGTCCCATTGTTTCATCTCTAGGCCAAGAATCAACAAATGAAGTTTTTATCTTTCCAATCTTGGACCTCACCTGCTTGTCATTCAGTTTGTAGAGATTGCATGAAGAGCATGTTCCTTTGAAAACAAAGCGAGAATTTATTTTTATGACCTAAAAACAAACAATTACCTTTCTCAAAAGGTCCTGGTTATCCCTTTTATGAGTGTAATCTGGCAAAGACTCACCTTAGAGGGGAAAAAGAAGCATATACTTCCTTGTGGGTTGAAAGCTCAAAGTCCCCTGGCAATAATGCCCCGCTCCCTAAACTTTTATTTCTTTCACAGTGTGTAGAGAATATCCTAGAAGCAGGGAACCAGAGAACTGCAAAGCACCTGGTGAGGTTACTTGTCCAAATCCCTGCCCTTCAGCAAGACCACACCAAGCCATATGGAGCCAGGCAGAGGAAAACCAGTTTTGTTTTTAATCTTCTCTGAACCAGTCACATATTTAAAATGTCATGTCAAAAAATTCCTTTTCTAAAGATCCAGCCTAAGAAAAGTTTTGTCATTTCCTCAATTGCTTTTTTCCTCCAGATTGAGAATAACCCAGTACCATTTGCAGAGAATCAACAGTTTAATGAGCAATAACTTTCTATACAACAGTGGTTCTCAAACTTCAATGCCTGTCAGAATCATTTGGAGCCTAAGGAAAACACAGATTGCTGGACCTCAAATCTACAAATTACAGAGGTGGATGAAACCTTGAGAATTTGTATTTCTAGCAAGTTGTTTTTGTTGTTTTTGTTTTGTTTTGTTTTGTTTTTGGGGGGTACTTCCCTGGCTGGAAATCGAACCCAGGCTGCATCATTGAGAACTCCAAAGCCTAGCCACTACACCACCAGGGAACCCCCACTAGCAAGTTTCCAGGTGATCCTGATATGATGCTGATGCTGTTGGACCAAGGACCCCACTTTGAAAACTGCTGATTCTAGGAACTCTAAAGGAGAAATATGAGGATAATGAAGAAGCAGAAACAGGAGGATTATCAGTTGAACAAGTTAACCTCCATATGGAAAACGGTGTTAAGTTAGCCTCTACAATCTACATAGAAAACGCTAAGGTAAGTAAGTTCTTTGTTTTCACTGAGCTCACAAGGTCAGGGTCCAGTCGGAGAGGCTGCTCACAAACAGGAGTTTAGGGTGTGAGCCCTGGTTAACACAGGGTGCTGTGGGACTACAGCCATGGAGCGCAGTGATCACGAAGCCAGGTAGTGAAGTGGCCTGGGAGGCTTCCTATAGAACTGGAAGCCTGAGGAGTAGTGCCTGAATTGATGCCTAAAGACAGGGAGGTATCCAGACCAAAGGGCAGGGTTAGGCACAGGCTCTTCCTGCAGAAGTAATTGTATGGAATTAAGGAGGGGATGAGGTGTGTTCATGGACCAGCAAATCATCCAATTTTCCCACAAAGGAGAGTGACAAATGTGAGGGTGATGACAGAGCTGGAAGGAAGTAAGCCAGAGCTAGATAAGGTAGGAACATCAGAGCAGGTTTGAAGAGTTGGGCAATATTATGAAGACTGTTACTTGACAGAGTATAAAGAAGAGTTTTTTTACATTTTTAAAATCTACTGGGGTGACATTTAGTAAAAATTACATAGGTCCCAGGTGTAATCTTCTGTGTGTTGTATTATGTGTTCATCACCCAGACTCAGTCTCTTCCCATGACCATATATTTGTGTCCCTGTCCCTTCTCCCCCACTCCCTCCCCCCTTACCCTCAGGTAACTACTAAATTATTGACTGTGTCCATGAGTTTTGTTTCTTTGTTGCTTTCAATTCTATATTAACAATCACACTAAATTTGACCATCTTTTTCCCTTATTTTACCCATTCTCTAGTCCCTCTTCCCATCTAAAAGAAGTTCCTGTAACATTCTTTGTAGTACTGGTTTGGTGGTGATGTATTTCTCTAACTTTTTCTTATCTGAGAAACTCTTTACCTGTCCTTCAATTTTGAATGCTAGCCTTGCTGCATACATTATTCTTGGTTGTAGATCCTTGGTTTTCATCACGTTGAACATTTTCTGCCAATCCCTTCTGGCCTGTAAAGTTTCTGGTGAGAAATCAGTTGAGAGTTGAATGGGTGTCCCTTTATAAGTTACTACTTACATTTCTCTTGCTGTTTTTAGAATTTTCTCTTTTTCTTTAACTTTTGCCATTTAAATTATGATGTGTCTTGGTGTGTTCTTGTCTGGGATCATCTTGTTTGGGATTCTCTGTGCATCCAGGACTTATTTGTCTCTTTCCTTCACGAGGTTTGGAAAATTTTCAGTCATTATTTCTTCAAATAATTTCTTGATCCCTTGCTTTTCCTCCATCCCTTCCGGCACACCTATTATGCTGATGTTCTTCCACTTAAAATTGTCCCAGAGAAATCTCAAACCATCCTCATTTTTCTGGATTCTCATATCTATCTCTTCTACGTGGGTGTTCTCTGCTGGATTTTCCTGCACATCACTGCTTTGTGCTTCTATTTTATCTAGTTTGGTGACTTTTATTTCGTTCTTTATTTCAGTTCATGTAGTCGTTATCTTTCTCTGGTCCTTTATACTGGTTTGTAAGTCTTCTTTAATGCTTGCTATCTCTTTGTTGAAATTATCATTTTAGTTCTTTAAGCATTTTTATAATCATTGCTTTGAGCTCAGTTTCTGATGGGTCATCTGTCCCCATCTCTTTAATTCTCTGGTTTTCAATTTTTTGCAGCCTCTCTGGACCCTGCCAGCTGTAATTTCTTTGGTGTTTGCTGCTGATACTGGGTGGGCCGAGATCTGTGGGGGAGGGACGTTTGCTGCTTTGTTTCCTTTCTCTGCATCCCAGGGTCGTGCAGGGAGTTTAGGCGTGATTGACCCTTTCTGTTCTGTGTTTGCCCCATGCACAGATTCTGCCCTGAGCTTTAGGATCAGTCCTGTTTGCTTGTCTTTCAGATCATCCTAGTTGTAGGCTGAGAAATGTGTGCAGCCCCATCTCTCCTTCTCCTTCCTGGCTGGAGCATTCGTGCTCTGGTTCCTCACTGGCCAGCCACTCCCCTTCCTCTGGGAACCAGAGTGAAGTCCAGCCACTGCGTTTTGCGAACCGGTCTGCACCTCCTGGGCCCACAGTGGGGTGGGTGTGGTATTTCACACTCCTCCTATGGGCCTCCTTTCCTCTGTCCTGTGTACCGAGTGAGGCTTGGAGCACTCTCCCGCTGCCTTCCTCCTCCTCCCTCCCCCAGCAGTAGAGTTCCAAGTGGGACCGCGCATCCCACTCTTCTCTTTTACTTCTCCTTTGTTTAACCCTCTGTCCACTTGTAGGTACCTTAATGTGATGAGTGGGTTTCTTCACTGTTATTGTGCATTGTGTAGAGCACCCTTGGTTAAGGTCTAGATGTTTTATTAGTTGTAATCTCCAGAGGAGTTTTTCGGAGGGCCCTCTAATGCCACCATTTTGTTGCATCTCCCAGAGTATAAGGGACAATTTAATAAGGCTCCACAAAAGAGGACATCAGAGATGAAAAGAGAAAAGAGTACTGCTATCTCTAGTGCTTGTACTTCCTTCTCTGTAACCCTGAGTCGTATAACAGGTTTACTTTGGTCTTTTAGCTCATGCCTTGGCTTTGCTAACCTCCTAGCCTACGTGTAGAGAAACTTCCCTTTTAATTTCATTGAGAAATTTTGGAATTTTATAAGGGGACATTTGTAAAGGCACTAGGCAAACATAAAACCAAAGTGAACAAAAAGAATACAGAAGTTGGGTCTGAAAGTAAACAGACTGGGTTTCTAGCTCCATCTTTTACTAGCCTTGATCATGTGACTTAACTTCTTGTGCCATAGTTTGTGTATTTAAATAGAGACCTAATTCCCTAACAAAATTCACATGACCTTACATTGCCTGTCCCTTATCTGCCCTTTTTAGCCTCATCTTACATCAACTTCAGCTCTAGTAATTATCTAACCCTTTCAAGCTTGTATTTGTTATGTTCCCTGCTGCACCAAGGCCTTTGCACACACTGATTCCTATGTACGAAATAGTTTTATTACTATTTTTTCAATACCTCCTTCTTCAGCAATTACTACATTTAGATCTATGGCCTGCTCCCTCTAGGAAATCTCTGATCTTCCTGAATCAGTATAAACCCTCTTATTATAGGCTTTCGTAGTATCAGAAATTTATTTGATAGCACTTCATGACTGTTATTTGTATTATTATTTACTTAATGTTTGTCTCTTCTAGTAGATGAAAGGTCAACAAACTATAGCCAGCTTTGGCCTGCGGACTATTTTGTAAATAAGGATTTATTGGAACACAACCACATCTAATTTACATATTATCTGTGGCTATTTATGTATTACAGTAGCAGAGCTGAGCAGTTCTAGCAGAGATTTTATGGCCCACAAAACCTAAAGTATTTACTATCTGTTCCTTTACAGAAAAAAAAAATTGCCAATGCCTGTACTAGACTATAATCTCCATGCAATCGGGTACAAGGTGTGTTTTTGCTTACTTACCTTTCTTTATCATCTAGTGTAGTGTCTGCTGTACAGAAGTTGCACAATAAAAATTTTTAAGAATACAGGGAGTTGTTTTTTTTTTTAATTCCTGTTTTACCACAGTGTTGAAAAGGTTTACTAAGATAACATATGTAAAAAAATCCATCATATAGTACCTGAAACATAGCAGATGGTTAATATGGTAGCAGTTATTATTAAGTTGTTCTTTAGTCAGTGCATTTTAGTCTTCTCTCTGGGTCTAGACCTAAGCTGGGCTGGGCTCTAGGCTGAGTTGCATTCCTGTCTGCACCTGTCCACTGTCTCTTGTCCTCTGGCCTTGTTCTCCCAGAGAAGAAAGGCATTTGCATTTTGGGCTCCAGAGTTCTTTCTTTGGACTCAGATTCTTAGCAATATCTTCTGTACCCTTTCAGTCTGTGTATTTGAAGCTATCATTCTCAAGCTTTTTCATAGCCTTTGGGTGACACTCCTTTAACCCGTCCTGGGGCTTAGCTTCACGAGTCATCTAAGTGATGGCAGTTTTATCATAGCCTTAGGGTGATGCTTCTTTAACTTATCCTGAGGCTTAGCTTCACCAAGTCCTCTCAGTGATGGCAGTTCTATCTTATTTATGGCTTATTTTATGGCTGCCTCCTTCAGGGACAGCAAACAACTACTTTTGCTTTGGTTCAGCAGGAGAAGCTGTAGGATTGGAAGAGAGCTCCTAAGCGAAGAACAGAAGCTCAGAAACTGAACCTGTGTGGATTTATAGGCAAGAAGGAGGTATCAAAGCTCAGTCCAGAGGCTGTTCACCTTGATGCAGGCCCAGCTAGATGGAGACCCCAAAAGGAGGGAGGGTTCAGTAAAACCAGGGGGTCAGCAAGCTGGGACCTATGGGCCAAATCCAGCCTGCCTCTGGTTTTATGTTAAAGAACAAGAAAGGTTTTAACTTATTTTTTAATTAATTAATTAATTGATTGATTGATTGATTGAATTGTTAAATTTATTGTGGTGACATTGGTTAGCAAAAATTACATAGGTTCCCAGTGTACAATTCTACAGTGCATCTATGTGTTGCATTGTGTGTTCACCACCCAGAGTCAGTTCTCTTTCTCTCACCATATATTTGGCTCCCTCCCACTTACCCTCAGATAACCACTAAACTATTAACTAGGTCCCCTGAGTTTTTGTTTCTTTGTTGCTTTCAGTTTTATATTCCACATATGAGTGAGGTCATATGGTTCTTGGTTTTTTCTGTCTGGCTTATTTCACTAAGCATGATGATCTCCAGGTTCATCCATTTTTGTCTCAAATGGCAATATTTCATCTTTTCTTATAGCTGAGTAATATTCCATTGTGTACATATACCACAGCTTCTTTATCCAGTCATCTGTCACAGGGTACTTTGGTTGTTTACGTGTCTTGGCTACTGTGAACAGCGCTGCAGTGAACATTGGGGTAAGTCGGTCTTTGTGGACTAAGGTTTTCAGACTTTTTGGGTGGATATCCAGAAGGGGGATTAACAGGTCATATGGGAATTGCAAGTTTTAGGAACCTCCACACCATCTTCCACAGTGGTTATACCAGTTTGCACTCCCACCAGCAGTGTGTGAGAGTTCCTTTTTCTCCACATCCTCTCCAGCACTTGTTATTCCCTGTCTTGTTGATAACAGCCATTCTCACAGGTGTGAGGTGGTATCTCATTGTGGTTTTGATTTGCATTTCCCTGATAGCTAATGAGTCTGATATCTGTTGGCTATTTGTATGTCTTCATGGGTGAAGTCTCTATTCAGGACCTCTACCCACTTTTTAATTGCATTGCTTTTTTGTTGTTGAGTTGTATGAGTTCTTTATATATTTTAGATATTAGTCCCTTATCAGATGCATTGTTTGCAAATATTTTTTCCCATTCAGTTGGCTGTCTCTTTGCTTTGTTGATGGTTTCTTATGCTGTGCAGACACTTTTTAGTTTGATATAGTCCCCTGCATTTGTTTTTGCTTTAACTTCCCTTGCCTTTGAGGTCAGGTTCATTAAGTCCTCCCTGAACCCAAGGTCTGTAAATTTAGTACCAATGTTTTCTTCTATATAATTTATTGTTTCTGGTTTTATGTGGAGGTTTTAATCCATTTTGAATTAATTTTAGTATATAGTAATAGTTCACAGTTCAGATTAATTCTTTTGCATATGGTCTTCCAATTTTCCTAGCACCATTTACTGAAGAGACTTTCTTTTTCCCATTGTATATTTTTCACTCTTTTATCAAAAATTATTTGTCCATATATCTTATGGATTTATTTCTGGGTTTTCAATTCTGTTCCATTGCTCTGTGTGTCTGTTTTTCTGCCAATGCCAGGCTATTCTGATTGTTGATGCTTTGTAGTATAAATTGAAATCAAGGAGCATGATACCTCCAGCCTTATTCTTTTCATGTAGTATTGCTTTGGCTATTTGAGGTCTTTTGTGTTTCTATACAGATCTGATAATTTTTGTTAATCTATTTTGTAAAAGAATGTTTACGGGATGATGGGATTGCATTAAATCTGTATATTGCTTTGGGTGATATGGGCATTTTAACAATGTTAAATCTTCCGATCCATGAACATGGAATATATTTTCATTTCTTTGTGTCCTCTTCAATTTCTCTTAATAGTGTCTTACATTTTTCAGTGTATAAGTCCATCATGTTCTTTGCTAATTCCCAGGTATTTTATTGTTTAGTAGTGATCACAAGTGGTATTAGAATCTCTCATTTCTTCTTTTGAAGTTTCATTATTTGTATCTAGAAATGCAATTAATTTTTGTACATTGAAATTTGTATCTGGCAACTTTACTGTATTCATTTATTCTTTCTAATAGTTTTCTGGTGGAGTCTTTTGAATTTTCTTTTTTCTTTTTTTTTTTTTCAATCAACACATCTTTATTGAATGCCTAGAGGGAGAACAAAAAAGACACAGAGAGAAGCCTCAATCTTGTTGCAACCTAAAATTGGGTTGTAACAAGACTGAGACTTCTGGTTTAGGTACCTTATCTCTCTGGAATTTTCTATATAAAGGATCATGCCATCTGCAAATAGTGACAGTTTAACTTTTTCTCTCTCAATTTGGATACCTTTTATTCCTTTCTCTTGCCTGATTGCTCTGGCTAGAACTTCCAATACTATATTTAACAGCAGTGGTGACAGGGGGCATCCCTGTCTTGTTCCTGGTTTTAGGGGAATGGGCTTCAGCTTTTCCCCATTCAGTATGATATTAGCTGAGGGTTTGTTATATATGACCTTTGTTGTGTTGAGATACCTTCCTTCTATATCCATGTTATTCAGTGTTTTTATCATAAATGGAGGTTGTTTCTTGTCAAATGCTTTTCTGCATCAATTGATAGGATGATATATTTTCTATCTTTTGTTTATGTGTTGTATCACATTGATTTGCATATGTTGAAGCATCCTTGTGCTCCTGGAATGAATCCCATTCTATTTGCTAATTTTTTTTCAGGATTTTTACATCTGTGTTCATCAGTGTGTGTTATACTTACCATGCTTTGGTTTTAGGGTAATGTTGGCCTTGTAGAATGAATTGAGAAGTATTCCCTCATTTTTAATTTTTAGGAAGAGTCTGAGGAGGATATGTGTTAATTCTTTGTTGGATGCTTGGTAAAACTCTTTGGTGAGACTGTCTGGTCTGGGACGTTTGCCTTTGGAGAGGTTTTGGATGACTGTTTCAATTTCTTTGCTATTCATTGGTCTATTTAGATTATCCAGTTCTTGGTTCAGTCTAGGTAGATTAGATTATATGTTTCTAGAAACTTGTCCATTTCTTCTCAGTTGTCCAATTTGGTGGCATAAAGCCCTTCATAATATTTTATTATGATCCTGTGTATTTCTGTGGTATCATACCTTTTTAAATAGTTGGGGAGAAATCAAAAGAAGAGTTTTATTTTGTGACATGTAAAAATTATACAAAATTAAAATTTCAGTGTTCATTGTAAAGTCTTATTGGAAGATGGCCTTGCTTATTCATTTATGCCTATGTTTGCTCTCATTTTACAACAGCAGAGGAGTTGGCATTAGAGACCAGATGGTCCATAAAGCTGAAAACATTTGCTATCTGGCCCCTTAGGGAAAAGGTTTGCCAGCCCCCAGTGTTACACGTCAAACTCTGCTGTAACAGTGACTTTGACCCAAGCCCATCAGAGCATCTTCTGTGTTCAGTGTTACATGACTTCTATAGACTCTACCAGTCCCATCCCAGAGTACAGTCCAGGGTGCTACTGGGAGAGGAGTTAATTAAATGGGTTAATTCCTGAAGGAAGTGGGAAGGAATGAGATGAGAAAACACAATATTCTGGTTCAAATGTTGGTTCTCCCGCTTATAGCAGAAGGACCTTAAGCTAGTGTCTTAATTTCTCTAAGCAACGGTTTCCATATTCTAAAGTCTATATAATTACACTCTCAAATATACAGTAGCATTGGAAGGACTGATGAGCTAATGCATGCAACAATGCCTGGGTAGGCACTCAATAAATATGTAATTGGGTAGAGTATACCAGTGGAAGAGTGTGCCTTAAGAGAACGCATTCTTGCTTAGTGCTGCATGTGGAATAGAGTTAAAAGAATGAATGTTGCAGACAAATAGGCCTGGGCTCAATTCTGTATCTGCTAGTGATGCATATGTGCATCACTGCTGTATGATCTTAGTAAAGTTGATTAACTGCTCTGAGCCTTAATCCTTCTACTCCCATCTTTTATGTAACTCAGATGTCAAGTGTGGGAAATATTCATTCTCTAATGGTACCACCTGTCACCATCTCGGGTGCAACACACGGGGCTTCACCCTGTGCCAACAAGCCCCATTCAGAAAAATGCTCTTTCAGCAGGCATTTCATTAGCTTAGTAAAATTTATTGGAGATTGGAACTTTAGAGAGTGAGGCACACTGTGCTCCACAGTCTTTGCTAAATCTCCTGCTCTTCCCTTGCCTCTATGTCTCTTCTTTCTGTGTGAGGAGCCCACGACACCCTCCCATTTCATTCTCCACAAATTTCCCTATAGCCCTTCCCCCCACCCTCCCTCATAGCCCATAGAGGGTGATCAAAGCATTTTTCCACCAAGATGGTTCTGTCCCCAGAAGGAATTCTCCTACCAGCTGCTAAAAGAATAAATTTCCTCTATCCGCTAACAAGCAAAGTAGGGATAATTATGTCTGCCTCACAAGGTGTTTGTGGGGACTGCATGAAGTAAAGTATCTGCCAGTTCCTCGTTTGTGGAAGGCAGTCAATGCATGTTCCTTCCTTCCCCTCTTGATGCTTCCTTTGAGATTTGAAGGGACAAAGAGTGAAGATGAGAGGTGTTTTGAATTCGGATGAGGGTGGATAAAGCAGCCAGAAGGTCATCTCCTTGACCATCAACCTCTAGTAAAGTTCAAGAGATATAGGCCAAAAGAATCTAGAAGAGGTACAAGGGCTCAGGGCAGAAGCCAGACAAGTCTGGTTTATCTTGGAGTCCATCCAAAAGGATTTAGTTACAAAAACAGCAGTTCTTCTACATAAATCCTTCAGTTCTTGAAAAGTACTATTAAATCACTCCTGCATCATAAATAATCCTAATTTTATTAATCTTGCCTCTAGGCTACGGCACAGCATCTATAAGCCCCAACCCCCACCCCCAGCACAGTGCTGAGGGGGAAAGGCTCCCAGCCCGAGGGTAGTACCTAGCCCCTACACCCACTGCCCGCCTGAATGGCATCGTGGCCTGCAATTTAAACTGGCATTCCTAGAACTGTTCCAAGCCCTTGCAGATTTGGGCTCTTCTTAGTAATCTTTCCTTAGGTGTAATACTAAGAAAAAGTTTATTAGTAAGGTCTGTGCCAGAGGCATTGGAATTCAGGAATTCTGCTACTTCTCTGGTTGCACTTGTCTGATGTCCTCATTGCATTAATATTCGTTCCCTTCCCTTCCTTTCCCTTCCCTTCCCTACCCTTCCCTTCTGCCACAGAATTATTTTTATTAACTTCTTCCAAAAGAGCTGATAGAAGGCTCTCTTCCATTTTGCCATGGGCCAAGAATGTTTCTACCCAATGTTGTGAAAACAAGTGGTTGTATTAGTCAATGCCAAATTTATCCCAATACTTCAAGAGGTCCTTGCTGTCTTCCCCCCTGCCCCCACCCATGTCTCTTTTTCTATTTTTTCTTTCCCAACTAGAGATGTCTCATAGCTTGTTCTTCCAAAGCAAATCTAAGTAGAAGAGTAGTAACACTGTCACGTGGCATTGATTGGGGCTAAAAAAACTAGGAGTTTGGGAAACATGGGTTTAGTTGTTGTTAGTTCACTGTGTTTCTTCTGAAAGATTCTTCATGAAATGTTTTTGTGTCATGACTGAATGTTTTCCCCAAATATTAAAAATAGTTTGTGTTTATGTGTGAAAACATGAAGACACTAAAAATGTTAGAAAAAAAAAAGATACAAAGACCTTCCATGCTCAGAAACCCCACTATTAACATCTTGATGCATTTCCCTAGAGTTTCGTTTTCTCTGCAAATGTATATACATAGTTGACAAATGTGATCCTGTTGTACACACAGTTTTGAAACTTGCTTTTCTACTTAGGTTTATTTCATGAGCATCTCCTAGTCATTCAAAATTTTTTGAAAGTATCCCTCTTGATGGCTGCACATTTGTAGCATTGCTGTGCCCTAATTTATTTAATCATTCTCAGATTATTGCACCCATGAGTTGTGTCCAGTTTTTTACTATGCAAATAATGCTGCAGTGAGCATCGTTGAATCTTCGTCCTTGCATATGTGAAAATTCCCATAGAAAGTACTCCTGGAAGTAGGATTACTAGCAAAATAGAATCCTAGAACCTCACTTTTATCATCACTGACTTTAGTCAGCCTAAGGTGTTCCATCTTCGATCTCATAACAACACAGCAAAAGGACTGGTTTCATGGTATGCAACTGGAAGACAGTATAATATTAATATTATGATGTTGCATCCTATTATGATTGGGCAATATTTCAAGGTGATAATAATAATAACTAAACATTTTGAATGGTTAATATGAGCTAGGCCCTGTTATAAGTGTTTTACTACACTTGATCTTTGCCCAAAAGCCAAGAAGCGATTATTTTTACAAGTAATAACTCATTTAATCTCACCAAAACTGTAGGAGATAGATATTATTATTATTCCTATTTTACAGATGGGAAAGATGAGGCACAGAGGGGTTAAACTACAAGGTAAGTAAGTGGCTGAGTCAGGACCCAAGCATTTTGGCAATGAGCCCATGCTCATAGGCATGGGATAACCCCACCTAGAAATAACCAAATGGGTAAGATTCTTCACCCTCCACACTCCAAGGCTGTAGAGGGACTAACTAAGCTGGAAAGGGGGCCGGAGAGTGCTGGTCACTGCTGAGTTATGGCCCTCCTTGCCTCCACTGCTTCTTCCCTACTTCACTAGCTATGTGCCTGCCTTGGTGAGTACAGGAGAGAAACCAAGCTACAAGCACCCAATTTTGTATCTGAAAGGAAGGTGGTTTCAGGAAGCCCACCTAGTGGGTTTCTGTTTTGTTTACATTTTTGTTTTTGTCAATTGTTCGAGCATTAGGCTTGCCTAATTACAAGCAATATTTACCTTACATTTCTCACCAGTTTCATTTCAGTGGGATTTCAGCTCATCGGTTGCTCATCTGCCAGATTTGAGTGCAGAACCAGGGTTACTAGAGATGGTGGTGACTGTGAATTTTGAAGGAGGTGACAAATCATTTTGCTCCTGTCCACTGCAGATCACCTTGGTTACAAAGGGCCTCCGAACAACTGTTCAGCTTGGATGATTCTCAAGGTACCTCATTGTGAAGAGGGCTGCTTAGGACTGAAGTTCTGATTAATAGCTATTTCCTTGTGTTCCACCTCCTTCTGTTTACTTAAAATAATACGGGTGTTACAAAAGACTACACAGGCTGTTTCAATGTAGGTAAAACCGACTGATGCTGCTGTGAAACACAATACAACACAGCCACTGCAGCGGAAAACACGCACGGCAGCAAATGCTTCCTGCCTGACATTCCTACCTTGCCAGGCTCCCCTTAGGGAAACTCAGCAGGGCAGCTACCCCTGTCCCCACTGGCTCAGAATTGAAATGTGTAAAACAGACCAGCACCAGCAGTGAAGTAGGGAAGAAATGAACCACAGAACCTTCCAGGGAATGCTGCCAGCCTAGAAATCCTCACAGGGTTCAGGTTTTCTGCACAGGAGGACTCAGAACAGCCAGAAATCTACTTTAAGTGTCAGCTCTGCCTGTACCTGGTACATGGAGGTGTTCAGTCAATGTGTGCTGAATTGTTGAGTTAGTGTGGATGGAATAGTAAAAGGTAGAAATTAAGATTCCTTCTCCTTTTATTTTGAGATAGTCTAATAATAAAAGTTAGTATTAAGTGTTTACTATGGGCCAGGCCCTGTCCTAGGTAGTTTATGGGTATCATTTCTTTTTAATTCTCACAGCATGCCTATGAGGTAGGTTTTATTGTTTTTGTTTGCTTTTTTGTAAAGGACTTGATTTTTCTTAGAGCACTTTTAGTTACATAGCAAAATTGAGGTGAAGGTACAGAGATTTTCTATATACCCTTGCCCCTACACATGCACAGCCTCCCCATTATCAACTCCATCACCAGAGTGATACATTTATTATGTCTGATGAGCCTACACTGACCCACCATAACCACCCACTGTCCATAGTTTACCTTGGGGTTCCCTCCTGGTTTTATATACTCTGTGGGTTTGGACAAATGTGTAGTGTCATATTCCACCATTATAGTATTACACAGAGTAGTTTCACTGCCCGAAAAATCCACTGTGTGCTGCCTATTCATCTGTTCCTACCCCCTCATAGGTATTTTTAAGATTTATATTTTACAGATAAAGAAGTTAAGGTTGAATAACTTCCCCAAGGTCATAATGCTACATGTGGTAGGATTGGAACCTGGACAGTCTGACTCGAGCCATACTGCCTCTCAAACTGAGTATTTTAGGAACCTAATTTTCTATGAGAGGTATATCTTTGTAGCATCCTGAAGAAATGTTACAATGGAATATGGTTCCTAATAAAGATATATGTATATTTATAGTGGATATCATTTGTATCATTTAATCATATATATGTGTACGTGCATGCCTGTGTGTGTGTGTGTGTGTGTGTGTGTGTGTGTGTGTGTGTGTGTGTATTTCCACAGAATGATCAACGATATAGAATGAGGCTGGTTTGAACAATGTCTTATAATAAGTGAAATATTTTGAAACATTTTGAAGGATAACATACATGCAGAAAAATGTATATATCATATGTGTATGGACAGGGTTATGAACTTTCATAAATTAGAAACTCAAGTATCCACTTCCCAGAACAAGAAACAAAACATTACCTGCACCCAAGAGACCCTATCCAGTCTCTCCCTGCCCGGGGATATATTCTATCCTGACTCCTAACACCATGTATTATTTAGTAAAAGGAAAATGATCCAAGTTCATCAAGAATCTTCACTTCTCCTGAGTGCCCCTTTGATCTCTGGTTGGCCCAGAGGCCCTAACAGCTAAAAAGTAGTAAAGTCAGGAGTCAAGTTCACATTAGAAGATAGACCTCAAAAAAAAAAACCAAACAAACAAACAAAAAAAGATGAATCATTGTGTCCAGTCACCTTGAGGTGACATCAATCTGATCCACTTCCTTTGTTGTTGCAGAGATCCAGAAGCACCCTTTCAAATAGTCATGAAGATGAAATGGGAATGGGGATGTAGTTAGTATACATCCATTTAAGCGTATTTGCAAACAAAAATAATAAGCAATTTAAAGGGGAATTTGTGGTAGGGTCTCTGTACACACAAAAACATCCAAAATGCCTTCTAATATTCAGAAATTATATTAGCTATATTTTTATGCTTGCAAGCCTCTGAGCCTGCTTTTTAAGAATTCCCAAAAACTGGAAAAACATATGCAAAAGAATGAACCTGAGCTATGAACTCTCTCCATATACAAAAATTAACTCAAAATGGATTAAAGACCTTCATATAAGACCTGCAACAATAAACTGTATAGAAGAAGACATAGGTACTAAACTTATAGACCTAGGACTCAAGGAAGACTTCATGAACCTGTCCTCAAAGGCAAGGGAAG
>PVJL010014036.1:0-29605 GCA_004026885.1 Lyroderma lyra | reverse complement strand
TTTATATAATCACAGAATGATATCCATTCTTCATTTCATCAGACACAAGAAGAGAACTTTTATCCAATAGCAATGTGCCCATCAGGTTTTAGAATTTATAATGAACATGAGAGTTTCGGTCAAAATGACGGAGTAAATAAATGCTGGGTTTGCCTCCTCTCACATCATCATTAAAATTACAACTAAACTACAGACCAATTATCACTGAGAATTGTCTGAAGTATAGCTGAACAGAACCCCTACAACTAAGGACATATAGAAGAAGCCACCTTGAGAATGGTAGGAGGGGCAGAGATGAGGAATAGGCTGGTCCCACACCTGAATGTGACTGAAAAATTAGGAGGAATATCTCAGTTGCAGAGGTCCCCCATGGGGAAGCAATGGGTCCTAGCCCCACACCAGGTTCCCCAGCTCAGGGTTCCAGTGCTGAGGAGAGAAGTTCCCATAACTTTTTGCTATGAAAACAAGTGGAGATTGTGGCTGAATGAGATGGAGGGCTGCTGAGGTTCCAGGTGTTCCTCTAAAAGGGCCAATACATGAACTTACTCACTGATGGACTCACTAGCTCTAAATTCCAAAGTTGGGGCAGCAACTCAAAAAGAACCAAGGATATATGGGGAGGAAATGAAATGTCTGGTTTGAGGGCGAGGGCTAGAGAAGCAGCTTTCTCCCAGACAGAAGTGCTGGCAAAAGCCATTGTTTCTTGTTGAGATCTCCCCATGCCTGATGTGCAGATGCCAGCAACCATCATATCTGTCTTCGCTCCACCCTGGTGATTCCCTGAGATCCTGCTCACTCAGTCGTGGGCAGGCCCAAACTTCTTTCAGTGATTTTTTCCATACAAATGGCATGGCTTGGCTCATGTTGTAGACTTTCCTGAAACCGCTCAGCCACCCCTCAGAGGCTCACAAAACCCAAACAAGTTGCATCTGACTATGAGTCCCATACCTATGACTGAGCAGCCCTAAACCTGACACTAGTAACAGCTAGCCACAGTTTGTTTCTTGGCCTCTCAAGGCACCTCAAGCCCAGCATGGGTGGTGGCCATATGAAGATTGTGTTGTGGCTCATGCCAGTTGGTCCTGGGCAGGGCAAAGGCCATGGTTAAAATTGGCCTGCACCCAGTCCCCTCCCAGGAGGCCCCAGAACTGGCACATATGGTGGCAAGCTTCCAACCAAACTAGAGCATTACCTGACTGCCTCTAAGGATGACACACTGAAGAGCTGATGGGGCAGGCACCCGAGCCCCACTATAGTGGATTCTGCTCCATAGCATCGGCCCTTGCACAACTGCTCTTCAACTGTAGTCATGGCAAGTCCTCACAACCAATCCCTCTTACTGATGTGCCAACCAAGGCTCGACTACAACTGGGGGGTACACACAACCCACAAAAGTGATGCACCTGGAGCACGCTGCTTACATGACCAAGGAGAGTGCACCACAGGATTCTTACTACATAAGGCCAGTCTACTGAGACTGGGAGACACAGAAACAAACAGGAAGGCAACCAAAATGGAGAGATCAAAAAATATGTCCCAAATGAAAAAAAAACAGAAGAAGGCACCAAAAAAAAAAAAAAAAAAAGAACTAAACAAAATGCGGACAAGCAACCTATCAGAAGCAGAGTTCAAAGCACTGGTTATAAGAATGCTCACTGATCTCAGGAAGAGCTTCAACAAAGACACAGGAAATATACAAATGGAGATAGAAAACAAAATAGAAGCAGTCAAAATAAAAAAAATACAGTAACTGAAATGAAAACTACATTAGAGGAAATCAACAGTAGATTAGATAAAGCAGACTATATAACTAGTATTCATGCAGCATCTCCTCTTTATCCATTTATCCATCAATGAACACACAACACTGTATTCATACCTTTCACACATCATGGGCAGAAATATAGAACTAGTAATTAAACAATATTTACATACCTGTGCACACATGCTTGTAGGCATAAAACCATGGGGTAGGTTAAGAACCACTTACTAAAATAAACATTTTAAATCATTTTGATAATAAAATTATAAATAGTTTCACAACCTTATAATTTTCTTGTAGCCTATAATTGCTAACTGGATGATAGTAATTGTGGAAAAATATAATATTTCTTGAGACTCAAAAGAATTCCATTATATACAATTGTTTTGATATCAGTATCTTAACTTTCTTCTAGATCTCTGTATGCGGCTCATCAAACCAATGTAAGCTCGAAGCATGTGTCATCAATAAGATTTCTTTAGAAGATAATTTCAGTAACATGAAAAGATGAAATAAATAATCGCAAACCTTAGTGTGCATGTCACCAGTCTATTGAGTGCAGTACAAAATGATTAATTCTTGTTAATAGGAAAAGCATATTTACAATATATGGACAAATAGTTTCAAATTTAGTTTAAAATGCTCCCTGGTTTCATTTTTTTACATCTTATTCATATCATGATTTATAGGTTTTTATGTCTTTTTAATTGTTTTATTTTATATAATAAAATGTAAAGCCATTTACTTTTTTCATTTGTTATTACAATAAAACGCAGAATAACAGAGAGATAATTTTTCATTTTAAATGTTTCAAATATACTGCTTGTCAAAATGCGTTCACTTACTAAGCTGCTGAGTCATTGAGCTGATATTCAGATGACCTTTCAAAGCAGGCCTGAATCCCTGGATCTCTCCACAGTCGTTTTATTACCTCAGCCAGTTCAGGGGTCATGCCACCATCTTCCAGGGTATTTGCCATCGCACAAAGTTGTTGTTGGTCTTCCTGTGGCAATGTTTTTATGAGAAGGATAACAATGTTTTTACTTAGAATCCCATGTCCTTTTTTTTTTTTTAAGTAAACAGAGCATTTTGATAGGATGATTTTTGTTTTATTCTTTTAGGTAATAATTTCGTCGAAGATCTATTCAATATATCTTAAGTTTAATAGGACTGAAGTTCCTTATACTGGTTGACCAATGTCCAGAAGAGTTTTTCATTGCAAATATTGTGAAAAATTAAATGGAGAAATGAGGATATTTTGGTATATATATCATTAACTTCTGAATGTAATGTTAAAAAGGATAACAGTACTTTGGTGCAAGTCCATTGATTTCTGAGAGGGTCAAAAAGCTAGTAAAAAGTCAATGAATGTGATTGAAACTGGCATACTATATTTTTTCAATCATGGCCATAGGTTTTCCAGGAAATAGTAATACCAAGAAAGAATAGAGTGAAAATGGAAAATAAAACTCAATACTTTAAAACTATAGTTAAAAAATTGATATAAAGTATTATTTGCCATTGGGTATCTCTTTTTAATCATACCAATAAATAATGGTAAACATTTTGATGAACACAAAGTTTTGAACATCTATGTAGGTGTTGTTAATTGCATGCCTTTAGGGTAAATATATAGAGCAGATGTCAAATTTCATTAAGAAAAGAAAAGAGAAGAGAAAAGAAAAAAAGAAAAGAAAGCATGCATTGTCACAGTCCTGATGATGTATTTGGAGCTGACAAGAGCAGAAAGAAATAAAAATATACTGAGTGAATATATAGCCCATAGTTTAAACTAATAATCAAAACTTTCATAACAAAATTTTTTTTAAATTAAGAATTTGAATTTTAGACTAATTATTGACCAACTCTTTCCAACGCATACTGTTATGCTTACAAGACTATGAGCATGTTAACATCTCACACATCCTAACAAAAACACTCACATAGATATTATATTTTTTTCATTTTACAAGTGAAGATTTTAAAACTAAAAGGTTAGTTTGCCAAACCAATAAAGACAATAAACATTAGAAGAAGGGTCAAACCCTAACATTTTATGCAATGACAGGGGCCTACCAATGAAGGATGTCCAATATAAGAGCCTGCTGCCATTTTCATGTAATTTAATTTATTATTGTTATAAACTGATGACAGATTTATTTCATTGTGTTATTAAAAATCTGCTCTTACTAAGAAAAATTAAGAGCATATCTCTTAGTATAAGAGAGAGGCTCTGTTAAGACAAATAACCTTATTTCATCTTTCTTCACATTCAGATTTAATTGCCATACCAAACTGGTGAGATGACCATTAGGCTAAACATTTTTAATGCCTCAAATTAAAGGCTTAACCCCATTTTCTTGCATCAGCACAAGGTAAATTTTAAATCTTTTGTCCTATTAGTTGGATGTGAGAGAGAACTACAAAGCCAGCGAAATATGATCTAGGCACTTTTGCTGGCATCTTCTTATTTGCCTCCTTTCACTATTAAAATGCCATTTAGAAGAAATGATACAATGAAACAGTTGCTTGAACAGTTTTGTCACTAAAAAAAAATCTTACATGCCTTGCTATCATACCTTTACAAACCATTCTAATATAATCTTTCATTTATCTTTAAAATGTTTTATTTTTAAATTTATATAATGATATCATGAATACATACAGTCTCACCTTGTACATTTAATTGTCATTAAGTCCTCTTTGACTACCACTTCAATTCCAGAACCTCCCACAAGTTCAAGCAATCCTATCAGTTTGGTTTTGCTTTTTGAGAATTTTATTATTTAATTTATTGTATTAATAGGTGAAGTGGACAGCAGTGATTTTCCAATCAGCACATTAAAAGCATGTAGCGTACTTCTTTAAAATACTGAAAGAAGGACTTCAATGCGAACAAAGTAAGTTCGAATCTATAGATGTTTGTTTCTTCAAAGGTGTTTTTAAAAAATCTCCCGAGTGACTCAACTGTGTAGCCTGAGTTGATAATCTCTGGCAATATATAGTTTTTTCTCCCTGTAAATACTACCTTATTGAACATATTATATTTCAATTCTTGAAGTTTTTCTGCAGTTATTAAAGGGCTAACATGGTAATTTAAAGAATTAAAATTCATGTGTTTAAGGGATTGATCTCACCAAAAACTGAATTCCTACTGCTTATCTTACTCCCATATTTTTAAAACTCCAAATAATTTTTTATCAAACTCAAAATGAAACCCCATGTCTTTGTATTGTTCACAAGACTACATGTTTTGACCCATATCTTCTTTTTCACATTTTTTCCCTTCTCTCTCTCTCTCCCCCACTGCCCATTCTTCCTTTCCTCAAGAAGTACTGGACTCCTTACTGTTCCTTGAACTCACCAAGCCTCCATTTCAGAGCATTTGAATGTTTGTTTCCTTTCTGTCTTTCCTGTTGCTCACTTACTACTTCATTCATTCTTTTCCCAAATACCACCCCATGAAGGAGTCTACCCATGGCCACCCTTTCTTCCATCCTTTCACAAGCCCCTTACCCTTCTTGATTTTTTTCATAGTATTTACCCCTACTTATGTAGTGCATATTTCATATCTTTTATATTATACTGTAAGCACTTGAAGGTAGAGATTTTATTTATTTTGTCCATTTCTACATCCTTAAGACTGAGAACAGAACCTAATACATAGTACATGTTGATGAAATATTGGTGAATGAATGAATCAATACAATAAACATACTAAGTAGCTCAGACCGTGTGTTCTAGAGAAATTTTAAAGGATCTCCAATAATTTCATACATTTTCTGAATAACTCCAAAGATGATTGAGTGACATTCTGAAGAAACTTTATTTCTTTATAATGTATTTGGAAAAGCTTGGGAATTAAGGTGGTTCTAGAATGGCTTATTCAAAGTTGCATAGTTCTGGAACTATGTTGTTTAGAAAGCTTCTTGTTTTTTCGGGTTTACTTTCTTTACAAGCTCTATAGTCATAAAATTAGTCTATCAATTATTAAATCAAAACAAATAAGAACATGCCCCCTTTCAACTACGGATTCTATCTCTCTCCTATTCTTCTGCTATAGTTTTGGAAGTTGTCTTTAAACCATTCTCATATCCTCTTCTCATTTCTCAACCCACTTCAATGTATTCTGTGTCCAAAATGCTTTGAAATCTCTCTCATTGTATTCCTAATGATCTGTATACCATTAACTCCAATAGATTAATTCTTGTCCTCTTAAGAACTTTCAATTTATATAACCTTTTAGAAAACTTGTCTTGAATTTTGTGCTTCTACACATGCCTGGTTTTCTTCTTGCTTTTTCATCCTCTCCTCCAAGGATTCCTATTCCTCTCTAATGACTAGGCTATTTGGAGTTTTTCAAAACTGTTACCTAAGTCTCTATTTGTCCCAATGCTCTTCTCAGTCTAAGAACTAGTTCTCTGCCATCCCATCCACTTCTTTAGTGTAAAATTATATGATTATATGCTGTAGTGTTTGATACTTGAGAGCACAGATATTCCTAAAAAGTTGTACATATTGCTTAGTGCTGCTTAAATTACTCTGTTTACTCCATTCAATGTATAGTATCAATAAATAGCATTCATTTTTATTTTATAGTCAGCATAATGTCAGCAATGTACAGAGTCTATTATTTTTACACTACCTGAATGGCTAGATCATTAAGACTTTTATCCAACAGATTTCAGGTCTTCAGTAATGACTGGCTTTACTTATTTGCAAACACTGGACTCCATGAAGCACACAATATATTTAAAATAGTAGCCATAGGAAAGGTTGTGATTTCCAACTTTAGTGATGCAAATATATGAAATAATACCCATGCAAATTAAAATATTAACTCATTCTCGAATATAGAAGTAACACCTGTTTCAGGAACTGTTACTGCTTAAGAAAAAGAAATAGAAGAAATATTCCTAATCATTAAAAGGATTTTTACAAAATACCTTGCATAGGGAGAAGTACTCTAATGGAAGTCTGGAGAAGAGAGTTTTTTTCTAAACTGCAGGCATTTAAGAGAATTGCAAATTTTCTATTGCCTTTACTTTTCACATTTTTTTTGTAAGGGGGTTATACCAAGTTGTCTTTTAAGGGCCAGTTTAAAATCCTAGATTCTTAGGAAAAGTCAGGGTCAAAGTGATAACTGAATTACCCTTAATGCATGATCACTAAGTCATAGATGATAAAGAACAAAAGGAGATTGGAATTCAGTTCCCACAAGTTCCCCTGTTACACATGAGAGAAAAACTGGGACCTAGAGAAGTAAATGACTTACTGAAGCCAACTTGTGGGGAAAGCTAAAAATGAAAGGAGAGCCTAGAAAAACTCCTGACTCTGCTTTACAAACTATTTTCCCAAAGGACATTTTCATGCTTTTTGTGAGAGAATGGCAGAACCAAATGGGATTTACGAGTTCCTTTAAAATTAGCAGCATGAGGGTAATCAAAAAACTAAAAATAGAACTACCATATGACCCCAAAATTCTGAGTATTGATCAGAAGAAAACAAAAACACTAATTTAAAAATATATACACATTCTTACGTTCATTGCAGCTTTATTCACCAGATATGCAAGCTACACAAGTGTCTGTGGTTAGATGAATGAATAAAGAATTTGTTACACACACACACACACACACACACACACACACACACACACTGTATATATGATCAGACAATTAAGTTCGTGAACTCATCCTAAAAAAGTGCTACATACCTCATTGCTGAATATCACTATGGTCACCTTCAAAGTATGCCCCTTGAGAAGCTGCACAGACTCCAGCACTGAGTCCACCTTTCAAAGCAATTTTGGATCTCTTTTTCTGGAATGGCCATCAGATATATTGTGGGACCCAAAATCTCACAATTAAGTCTGTGGGCTTGCCACCGTATGCTTATGTTGGCAGCACTGTACAAACAATTCGGTAAGGTGTCATAACCTTGACAAGGTATGATGACAGCTCTGATGGCCATTCTAGGAAAGAATTTTAAAATTGTTTTGAAGGGTGAACTGGGCGCTGGCGTCGGTGCATAGCTTCCCTAGGGGCGTACTTTGAAGGTGACGGTAGTGATGTTCAGCAATGAGGTATGTAGCACTTTTTATAGGATGAGTTTGTGAACTTAATTGTCCAAACTCATATATATTACACACACAATTGTCTATTACTCTGCCATAAAAGAGAATGAAATGTCATTTGCAACAACATGGATGGACCTAGTAAAGTAAGTCAGACAGAGAAAGACAAATAGTTTAAAATTTCATTTATATGGGTGGATGGGTGAAAAGGTGAAGGGAAATAAGAGGTACAAACTTCTAGTTATGAAAAAAAAAACGAATTACCAGGATATAATGTATGGCATAGGGAATATAATCAATAATATCATAATAAGTTTGTATGGTGATAAATGATGGGTTACTAGATAAATTGCAATGATTATTTCAAAAGGTATATAAATGTTAAATGACTATGTTGTACACCTGAAACTCTTATAATATTGTATGTTAACTATGCTTGAGGAAAAAAAGTAGATAAATAAATTAGCAGTATGAAAGAGATATTTTTCTTTTCATTCTAATGGCTTCCAATGGTCATTTACATGGTCTAAACTCCTAGTAAAGTGAAGAAGAGGAAAGTACAAATATCACTTTTTCTCTATACTTACTACACTGTTCCTATTTTTATTGTTAGTATAACAAAGTTTCTTAGAGTTACTCCGGAAACAGTTCAATTGACATTCAGATGCAACCAGCTGCTCCTGGTGGGGAATGTGGAAATTTGTGCATTCTCCCATTAATTGTAAACAATTACTCCTTTTTTGGGTAAGGAGTTTGGATAGTACTATGTGTTTTATTTGTCAGTTAAGATGATTTTATGTGCTTGCACACAAATTGTTTTAAAGCAAATGCATTTTAAATGTATTTTAACATAAAATAACTATATTACAAAATATAAAATAGAAGAAAAATGAAACCATGTATTTGCTACATTATAAACAAAAATATGACTATTTGAGTATATTTATTATAGAAAAATTCTAATTAATCACACATATTTGAATTATTTTTTAAATTAACATTATAAAATAATTTCCCTGTGTCAGTCTTTGAAATTATTATTGAACAATAATAATAAATGTAGTGTTTTTATTAAACATAAAGTTTCCATGAAATGACTCATTACACTAAGAAGATAAATGTAGAGACACTGCAGTTTGATTTTATGGAATAAACTCTGGTAAAGTAAACATAGCAGTATTTTTCTCTAATAGGGTGTATTATTTGCTATTAGGTTTGACTACTGGAACAATTGATCTTGAATAAGATTATAGCAAAAGAAAAGTTTCATTTGAAGGAAAATAAGAAAGAAATCTCATATCAAACAGAATGAATGTTTCCAAAATTCATATTTCATAGTCTTAAATTTTTAGTATATATTAGTACTAATATATTAAATCCTACTCTTTTATGGCTCAAACTCCATTGTAGGACCTAAAACTGTGATTATTTGTATACTTACTGTACTTCTGGGATTTACATAATCAATCCCAAGGGTAGTCATGGCTTTGACAATAGTTAGGATGGATTGCAATGTATTACTGTAAATTATTGCTTTGAATTCCATGCATTCTTGCTCACTGTATCCGTTCTTATGGATGATCCTATAATTTAAACACAAAAATACTTTGTGAGCTGAATAATTAATTATTGTAATGTTAAAACACACCAATAATAATTTGCTTGAATAAATTAAGGTATATATTTTGTTTAAAAAGGAAGAAGGTCATCCATGCATATATATGAACTCTAAACAATTTCATGACTTGGATTTTTATTATCATTGGGGTTTTAATACAATATCTTCTTTTTGAGTTCCTCATGCTAAATATAAAGAAGATTTAGCATTTTCTGTTGATAAATCACTATTAAATATAGGTGAATAATGAGAATTTTACTTAGAAAACATTTCTTTTCAAGAGAAAAATTTCCGGATTCCCCACGTTGCATGCATAGTCTGAAACTTCATGTAGTGTTTACAACGGGATGTCTAGAGGAAGAAGTAATGCAGTATAACATTCATATCTTTTCCTCTCACTTAAAACATGCTGGAAAGAATAGGAATGTTTGCTTTCTATTTATAGCATCAACAAAGGCATCTTTTAAAAATGTAGGTAATTAGCCCTGTTAAATCCCTTGTCACTTTTTCATCTGTATGGGAGCCACTGAGTACTCAAAGTTGCAATGCCCAATTTATTTGGCTGAACTTTCTTTTCCTTCCACTCATTCAATCAGAACTCAAAGTTTTACTATTAGTTTTGGAATAACAGATTAAAATAGAGTTACCTAATAAAGACATAAACCTCTTGTATGCTAATGAATTTATGTACCTTAATTGTATAATGTGTTATTGTTTCTTTCTTTCCTTTTGATTTTGAAGTGCCTTGTGTTCATTAGGCATCATTGTGAATGTCATGATACTAAGGATTTGGGTTATATGCATACACAAAGAGGCATTAGCCTAGGGGGAAAAGAACACAGTCAAGTTACTAAAACCTTCAAATGTAAGTATTCTGCAGCTAAAGGAGTAAAGGTAGTACTGATATCTATTCTTTATTTTTAATATTTGTTACTAATAAGTGCTGCATTTATACTACAAATATGGCCATGTTTATATTACTGTATTAAACAATTAAATAACCTATGTAATCCTTGCTAACAGATGTCACCCCAATAAGTCTAACAACAAAAATGAATTAAAAAAAACAATTAAATAACTTAAGTAAACTACATAGACAAAGGCTGTAGATAAAAATGTAGAGAAATGTCTTTATGGATAGATCAGAAATAAGTTTATTAAAGAAATCCCAATTCTTTGTCAATAATTAAAATTAGAGAAGTATATTAATTATTAAATTAAAATGGCAGTTACAAATAAACTTGGGAGCATTTAGGTTTTCTTCCTCAAGCAAGTTCTGATCCCTATCCTTTCACCTTTGAATAAGAAAACATCTATCACAAAACAACATGACAAAAGCAGACTTTTAAAAATCCAGTTGTAGAGGAACTTTAAGAACATTGTTTTTTCTTGGGGCTATATAAACATATTTCAGTTAGACAGAGCTCTCTACCTGCAAGTTGATTTCTAGCTCTATTCAAATTAATGAGCTTTCCCTGGGCATTTTTTGTAACATACTGCATTATGCACTGAAGAGAATGAAATAAATGAATGAAGAAGTCCTTTCTCTTCAAAAACATATAAGCTAGCACTCCACTGTCCAATACAATAGCCCAGAAAAATTAATTAAAGTTATATATAATTAAAAATTCAGTTTCTCTATCACATTAACCATATTTCAAATACTTAATAGACACATGTGGCCAGGAGCTACCACAGTGGGGAGACAGAATTATAACCTTCCTATCATTGCAGAAAGTAGTATTGGAGAGTACTGGATTGTAGAATTTTTGTATGGTGTGATAATATATAGCAACAATGCATATGGTACAATGAACTTGAAAAGAAAAAGTGATAAACTTTATTGGCAGCAGGTGTAAACAGTCAGGGGAGACTGTCTGGAAGCAGTGATGGTCAGTTGTTTATCAATTAGTCAAAAGGAAGAACGTTCTAAGCAGAAGAATCAGTATGAACAAATACAATGCTCACAATTACCAAGCTTTCAATATGTGCCACACACTGTTTTAACTACTTCATTTGTCTCATCATCACATTTTTTGCAATAAGTCCTTTAAAGTAAATAAATGTATCACCTACATTTATAGGTAAGAAATGCAGGCATAGGTACCTTAAGCGACTACCCCTAACTTACTCAGTGCATGGTATAGCTGGGCAACACAGGTGTTCTGATTTTAGAACCCATGCTTTTAGCCACTAAGCTATACTGTCTTCCATTAGATAGTAGTCCACAGAACTACATAAATTAAAGCAGAAAGTAGGAAGGGGGAAATTATGGGAGATTTAGGGTGACAAGATAGTCAAGAGCTGAATTCTGAAGTGTCTTATATATCATGGTAAGACATTTGATCTTGATAGTAAAAGTGAAGAGGTCAATTCAGGAAAGAGATACACTCATTTTTTAAAGAGATCAGTTGGTGGCAGTGTGAATGATGCAATAGAAGGAAGAGCAGGAAGATAGAAACTACTCAGCAAAATACTGTATTTACCCAAGTTAGAATTGCTGAGGTTTTAAACTGAGACAATGAGTGAAGCTAAGGATAAATGACGTTTGGAGACATAATTTTTAAATGTAGCATAATTTGGTGAGACAGTGAGGAGTCAGCATAACTATACTTAGATTAATTTCTTTAGAGGTTGGTGTTGCTGTAATCTACTTAGGGAAATAGAGGCCAGATGGGGAGATAAATTTAATGTTGTTTTTCTGATCTGGATCTAGCTATAGAATATAGAGGTGGATGTGTCTGCTTCCCTAGTTGAAAGAAAGTGTCTGAGTTTGAAAAAAAATTCTGAACAGCCCACTTGAAAATGATGGTAAAAATCATTGAAGTCTAGCACTTTTCATTTAACAAAAGTAGAGGAAACAGAGAAGAGAACATAGCAAATTAGTGAAAGCAACATTTAAGACGTAAAGGATCAGAGAGTAAGGTAGACAAAGTTAGGAGGTGAAGTGAAAAAGAGAGTTATCCTAGAAGCCAGACTAAGGTGGAAAGGTGGAAAAGCCAAAGGAAGTCAATTGGAATTAAAATAAGGACTTCTGAACACTTCATGAAACATGGCAATTAGGAGATCATAATTGACATTTATAAAGGCAATTTCTGTGACATGCCAGAGGCAAAAGTGGTAGGAATGGTTGAAGGGGTAATGGAAAATGGAACAGTAAAGGGCGTTGGTGTTGACTATTCTTTACAAACATTCTGAGAAAAGGAAGGAGAGAAGGGACAGAACCACGAGGTCCATTGTTTTTAGTAATAGAAATGATACTTGCTCATTGTAGAAAATGCAAAAAGCCCAACAATATTCAAAACTATGGTGCAATGTATTAATAACTTTAAATTCCACTATTGAGAGTAAATTTCTTTGAACATTGGTTCTTTCATTTGAAAAATATTATCTATTTTATCTTGAAGATGTTGCAATGAAGATGTTTCTGCAATTTGTATCTTGTTTTTTTCAGTTAACATAAGTATTTTCTTCCATTAAAACTTTCTCATATACATATAACTTATAATGGATGCAAAAATATTACAACTAAAAGTTGGATAATCCCCCAATTTCACAATCTATTGCTTATGTTTTATTTTAATTTAGGGTACTTAATTCTATCTTGTATTTCATTATTTGAAATAAGAGTGATGCAAATCTCTTTGTGCATGTATTTATATTTATAACTTTTTTTCTTATACTTTTTCAAATTTAAATAACTTTTTACTTAAAAATTCTCAGAAATGCACTTATAAGATCAACAATTATTTTCTCAGCTTACTGTGTATAATGCAAAAATTACTTCTATAAATTTACTATAACTTAATTTTATCAGTAGTAATGAGAAATAGTCATTTCTTTCTTTACTGCATTCAACTTTATCAAGGATGAAGAGGTAAAAAGGATAAGAGGGATTCAAGCATGATTATAACCCAAAGAAAAAGAAAAGGCCATCACAATGTTAATGTTATAAGGGAATGAGAGATAACTTGGGTGAAGGATAGAGCTGAGAACCCAAAAGCAGTATGATCAGTGATTAGGATAAAGGGGTTATGTTTTTCAAAGACAGAAGAAAAGGCCAAAAACTTAGTTGCAGATATAGGTGACAATTCAAAAGTGGGGCTTAAATATTGGTTGATATGAAACTCACATGACATTATTACCTAGAAAGAAGAAAAAAAGCAGTAAATAAATTCAAAAAACAGCAAATAAATTTAAAAAGCAGATAATAATAAATACATTGTTTATTATTTGGATAATTAATAGACAATTTAATCATTGACTGGGATCATTTCCTCATATGATATATTGAACATATTATACATGTTCCAAAAAACAATATCCTTGAACATATAATTAAAAATATGGGGTGGTGAAGCTCAAAATGATTTTGTTCTCCTATACCAATAACTGTCCTTTAAAATTCTTCAGCAGTGACAGAGTCATGAGATTTCACTTATTCCTTTCCACTTATCAGTTTCCATTTTATTCACTTAGACATTGCATTATGAAGTTGGAGCACTTTTGTGTTTATTATCTTCTTACCAAGAAAATTGGGTCTACTTATTTTATTATAAATTTTTTAAAATGTAGAAAAAATAAATACAAAAATAAATGAAATAAAATAAAAAAAAACTACGATAGTAATAAATTTAAATATGCATTTTATTCATAGGTAGGCCAAATGCTAGTTACTTTAAAAATATCATTTCCTTCTAAATGCAAATAGATAATTGACATATTTTAAAATACTTATGGCATATGAACACAATATTAAAGCTCTATATTATATGCAGATTAATATATTTAGAACATTACTGCTTTTGATATCCATCTTTTTAAGAGGCAAAACTTAAAAGTAGAAATTGTACTATTACCCATCTGTTATGCTTTATTTATTTATTTATTTATTTATTTATTTATTTTTTGCTTTTTTTTTTGGTATGTGGGTAGCTCCCTGGCTGGGAATCGAACCCAGGCCGCAGCGATGACAGTGCCAATGCCAAAGCCTTAAGCCACTACACCATCAGGGAACTCCCTGTTATGCTTTTTTTAAGACAGAAGAAACAGTTGCATAAGAATTGTGATAGCTCTGTTATTACCTATGATTTAAAGACTATCAATCAGATTTCTCAAAATTATTTATTTTAAGAATGGCTAAATAGTTGGAGAGACATCAAATATTAATAATTTAAAATAGTATATACTTACTTCATTTGTTTAACAATAGTACTTTTTCCAGATTCTCCTGCTCCTGAAATAAAAAAAACGATGGGAATGTTATCAACTGATATACACCAAGTTCACATAGATATTAAAAGCTGTGACCATCACTATCTTGTGGGTCAATTGTTGGCAGATGCTTCTCCTATATAAAGAAGGAGAGTAGTCTCTTTGCCAAGTCTTGAATGGCATTAATTGTCTACTTTACAGGATAGCAAAACAAAACCACTTATATTGATGATAGATCCAGATGTAGTTTGGCTTTTTATTTCCAGAACTATTAAAATCCTTTTTTGATTTGAAGGATGGTCTCTTGTCTTTATCATCACACTTATGTTGCTACACAGGCATTTTTCTTCAAATAAAGTCAAGTTGCTAATAACAGTGAGCAAACCTAAAGAGCTTACAGATAAGTTGTATTTTAAACAATGAGATACGTGCAATGGGACTCAAGAGGATTTATATAAGGATGCTTAAAATTATTGGTAGTATAAAGATGGCTGTCATATGAAAAGAGACTGAAACTGAATATTACTCTTGAGAGTGAAAATGAGAGAATTTAATTAAAATTGCTACAATACGTAGGGAATAAATAGAGTATAAAAACAAATGTTTTAGTTTTGTTTATCTATGAGCCTTAGACGTGTGAGAAATGGGGTGGAGAACAGCCAATTCTGGCAACTTCTTTAAATTTGAAAGTTATAATTTTATTGACAGGAGAAAAGCAGGGAGTCACCTAAAGTTGATAAAACCTAATCATACAAATTTGTTTATAAAATTTTTAGAGACACTAATAAATTCCTTAAATTGTGAGGAAAACTCAGTGTTTTCATAATTAATACACTCATATTTTTTAGAATGTGACCTTGGCTTATGGCTAACATTTTCCAATAAAAATATAATATTAAAATATAATGTTGACCAAGGGCCTAATCTAAAATGCCAATGAGCAATTTAGTCCCTCATACTAATTCTTGATCATTACGACAAGCAAAAGCTTGATATAATACAACTAGTTCCAACACTCGGTACATAGTACATTTTCTTTTTTTTTCCTTTTTTTTTTTTTTTGGAGATTTACTTCATTTTATTTTATTTTATTTTATTTTTTATTTTACATTTATTTATTTATTTATTTATTTATTTATTTATTTTAATTTATTTTTTTATAATTCATTTACATAGTACATTTTCAAAGTTGAAAGTATGCCTGTTAATTTTGAACAGATTTAAAAGTAGCACAACTAAGGTAACTTTAAAATATCCCAGGAGAAATCAGAATTCAAAAAACAAATAGACATAAAAATATATCTTGCAAGCATGCAGTCAACTGCCTTGTTTTATCAAAACTAGTATGATTTTATGAAACAAAAATAATATGATTTTTGGGTAATCTTGAATCTCAGAATTTTGTTCAAATTATATAAAAAATATATATCAGTTTTTCCACACTGAAATGTTTCTTCCTGATTTGCTCTGTTTTCTTGAGCTGTGATGAAAGCTATAACTACACTTAAACTTAATTCTACTTTATAACAAATTTGTTTTGTCTGGGGCATCTCTAAATGTATCTAGCTGCTGCAGTTACCTGAAAGAGCTGTCCACCTTTTATGATATCAAGGAAATCAGAGTGGTAAAGCTATGGAAAATAATATTTTATGCCTAGTGATGATATATAGATTCTTCTTCTTGGGTAAACCTCCAGCACACTTCTCTTCATGGTTTTATGCTAAGGTGGTCTATACTACACAATGTACGATTTGACAACAAAATTGTTGAACACAAGATCAACTATAGCAATTTGTTAACAATTTCATTTTGTTAGTATAATCAAACACAAACTGGCTGATTGGGTATAACCATCTCATTTAATAGAGGTCGCTATTTCCAGGAATGAAACATTTGAGAATAAAATAAAAATCACATTTTTATGACCTCACCCATTTTCATAAGACAACTGGCGATATTATTTTGCATTGCTGAGCATTACTTGTTTGAGAGAGTGACAAGAGAAAATCAATGAACTTTGCACAATATCTTGGTTTGTTGGTTTTAGCTAACTTATTTTTCTTTAGGATGTGAATCACATAGAAAATGTAATAAGATCATACAACTTTCCTTAGTAGTTTTTATTTTAAGCTCTCTAACAACAAAAGTGGACATTAAAAATTGTAGCATCACCCTACACAGGTGACATATTTGGGAACTATTTCACTTCTTCAAATACATTTTTAAAATTTTGTTGTCTGGAAAATTGCAGTTACAGGAATGTGAGAGGAAAGCTAATGGGCCCAATAGGAACTCCAGTATTCGTCCATGCTGGTGTGTTTAGTGTCGTATTTTATGCAATCAGAATGGGTATCGGGGAAAAAACTTTAGTAAAACTCTGGAACTAAGAAAAGGATGTCTCATTTCTGACTATCAATCATATTTTTTAAAATACTACAATATCTATGATTTTTAAATGAAATGAAAGTAATTTGGATCAATTTATTTAAATAAATTACCTACCTTGAGAATAACAAAAAGTTTGTAAAAGAATTTTCCAGAATTGTACCAGCATATATATTAAGAAACATTATAGACATATTAAAATTTTCAAAAAAATCACAACCAAATTTTATTCTATTCATTTTGTGTTACAGAGTAGTCAAACATTTATTATAAATTTGGAGAGAAAGGGCTTCATGTCAGAGAATTAATGTCTATTCAAATAGTCTTCTATATTTTATAAATATGGCCAATTGGTCATCATAATGAAACCTGGCAAGTTTCAAAAGTATTTCTGAGGTTAGAGGTTATTTGTTTATATAATAATTCTTTATAATTCAGTTGGTCATTCATGATGTATCTAGGCTCAGCAGAATAATCAATCAATTTAAAAAATAGCTTAGAGTCTTTCATGAAACTATGTATGAAACTTTAATATTTCCTTTGAAAGACTTTACAAAAGATTTCTGGATCATTCCTTGTTCTATGAACTGACTTCTGTCCTCTGTATGAAGGTCCAGTACAGTCAACTACAGCACTACCAGCAAAATTCCTGAAGAAAAAGCCAATTTTTCTAAAATCTAATTTATTATTTGGAACTCTATTGCAAAGCTATTCTAGAAATAAATTATTGAGTCTCATTCTCACAATGATTCTAGGTCTTAGTTCATAAAAACCATTCCATTTTTATAAGATTAGATCATTTACAGTACCAAATATAGACATCAAAATAACATGTTCAAATAGGCTGAGGGCATGCTGAAATAATTTCTTCCTTTGAAACTGTAGGCATTACTAAAATTATTTTCTGGGTCAAGTGGTATTATAAGACTTTTAACAAATTATGCATTTAAATTTTTGAAGTAAATAATGTTTCAAATAATTAAATGTTTAACTATATACTTAATTTATACTCTAATACTTATAAATTATTCTATTCTTAATAAAAATAAATTAAGAGTTTTATTCTATATTTTTATTTGCAAATATCAGAAACAAAATTAAAACTACATAATACCTATACCTGAAACTGAACACATTCAAGGTTTGATTGCTCATTTCGTGCAACTTGTTAAAATAGGCAAAATGAGAATAAACACATTAACTTATTATGCAGAAGTTTTTTTTTTTTGAAGGCAGTCTCTAAATTCACATAATGGTACAAGAAAGAAACCCTAGAAATCAATCAGCTACAAACATCTCATTCTAGCATGAGAAAAGGGTGTCCAATAGAGATTGCAATACTCATCCAAAGGTCCAGATCTACTTTAAAACAAAGAAACTGTCTCCTGACTCTCATATTACTGATATACAGCTGCCTTAGTTTTTAAATATGCACTGCTAATGTCAGTATCAAAATTATTTCAACATTTAAAATAATTTTAAATTCACGATTTTTAAGTTAATATGAAAGAAGTGTACTTTCACAGATATAACGGAATGAATTGGCTGCTTGTCATCTCTTGGTAGACTGTTGGCATGAACAATTCTTAAAGGTAGTCTCTTTTGAACCAACATAATTTTGTTTCACTCATCTATTCTCTTCCTCTTGGAGCAACAACAAAATTATCTGTCTCTTCCATGTAACAACCTTTCTACTCGACTAAAGTGAGAGTAAGAAAATGAGTAAGAAAAATATTATGTTTTGAAATTAAACAAATATGGGATTGCATTTATTTTTGACACTGGGTATCTTGATCATATTTAATCTGAGAGTTGGTATTCTCTTTTATAAATTGGGGTTGTTCATAGCTGCCTCTTAGAGTATTGGAAGATTAAATTACAGATATAAGATACTTAGAAATACTCTTACAATAGTGAGCTCTCAACATTTTCTCTTATTTGAAGCATGTTCCCTTTTCTAAGAGATTTTCAAGTATAAAATGTACCACTCTTTTAATTTTAATTTTTTAATTTGTGGAACACTACTTTAGACCCCTTGTCCTCTGAAACACACTCTGTGCAAGAGCCAATGTCTTTCTCGAATACCAGTAATGAAAATTTTGCTATAGATATCAGATTTTGCTATAGATATCAGATTTATCAACAGTACTGATATTCTGATGTAGTATGATAGGGATGCAATCTAGACCTGCCTTGCTCCTAGTACTTATTTTTAAGTAGAACACTTTTGTAAATAGGGCCCATAATTAGTTTTCCTTTATTTTTTCTTTGTAGTTTTATCACATTCTTTACTTATATTGAGTTTGTAGTAATTAAATTAATCTGCTTTCTTTTTATATCACTTCTTAGTAAATAGATTATTTCACAAGTTTATCAAGTTTATCAAATAATGCCTTAAGAAGAATTTCCTTAAGAATTTGACATAAATTTTAAATGGTGTATTCATGAGATATTTGCTATATGTGTATAATTTATTTTGAAATCTAATTAAAGATGTCTGTTAAATTTCATTTTGCTCATTTGGGCCAAATATTTCCTCTAATTTGCCACCTTGACCCAAACTCCTGATAAAAGCATTGAAGAGGCAGTCAATGACAGGAAAATAAGTTATCTTCATGAATAACCCGAAGACCGTGTTCATTATCTGTAGTCAACAATGCTCATGTTCCCCATTAAGTATGACATTAGTGAAGTTTTTGAATGCACTGTATATCTCATTAAGGGAATTACCTTCTATTTATAATTAGATATGAATTTTTATCAAAAAGGGATGAAGGTAGAGAAGGGATGGAGCCTCAAATTCATGGGGATGGAAAGAGAACTGACTCTAGATGACAAACACATAATACAACACATAGAAGATGTAATATAGAATTGTACACCTGGGACCTATGTAATTTTTACTAACCAATGTCACCTCAATAAATTTAACAATAAAAAAGGGGTGAAAGAAGTTTATCATGCATGTGTATTTCCTTAGTTATGACTATTATTTTTTCCTTTAATTTGATGTGATGAATAATATTAACTGATGTTCTAATAATATTTCAGTCAGGCATTCTTTGTATAACCAGCACCCTCCCAGTGCTTTTTTTTTTTTTTTTTTTTTTAATTGTGGAAGAAAAGGGATTCTATGGCAAGTCACCTCATAGTGTGACCTGATAATATATTACTAACTGTGAAGGTCATGGTAGCAGTCACACCCTGGGCATATAGTAGAGGGCTTATCTTTGCCTTAAGCAAGCTCTGCACATTGTTTTTATTCAAATAGGTTAACGTACCTTTGAAATAAGCATCACTGCCCTCAAGAGAGCACATAATCTTGTTAACTATCCTGTAATCCATTCTCCCACCTTCATATAATCTTCTTTACATTCCTTCTTAATTTCAAATACATAGAAGAAACAGCAAATCTGTCATTCTCCAGAGAATGTGAGATCTTGCTTGCTGGCAATTGTCATCAGTTTGGCTCCAATAAAATGGGAAGGTCATGGTGAGAAAGTTACTCATAAAAATTCTCTATGGGTTTGGATGTTTCTTACACTGACATTATGTACTGTGGGAATCAATTTTCTAATATTTTGCTATGGTTTTTCTATCTATGTTTGTGAAAAAGATGAGCCTTTATTATTTTAGTCAAATTTTGTTGCCAAGTTTATCAAATAATGCCTTAAAAAGAATTTCCTTAAGAATTTGATATAACTTTTAAATGGTATATTCATGAGATATTTGCTAGAATTCATTTGTAAAACAATATGAATGGATTTTCAGATGAATTTATATATTTTCTTTGCTGGAAAATAAATAATATCTCAAAGTACACTTATTTTTACCAAACTTTTTTATTTCAATAATATTAAAATTTTAATTTAGAAATCTTAAAAGTTTGAGAAACTAGTACATTAAAATCCTGTATGTTACATCCTTCACCTTTACCAATTATTAATGCTTTGTCATAATTGCTTTCTTTCATATAAAAAATACACACATATTTATATAATCAGACACTTCACCCATAAATATTTTAGAATGCATATTCTAAGAATAAGGCTATTTTTTTTACAAAAGCATACTATTTTCATGCTTTAGAAAATTTATATTAATCCAAAATATTATCCAATATATGCTTGATACTCAAATTTATTTGGTTGCTCCAAAATATGTTTTTTATATCTTTTATATTTCTTGGATCCAAGATCTAATCAAGGTTTTTACATTTTCTTTGAATATTATTCTATTTAAACCTTTAAAATTTAGAACATTTTCCTTGACGTATTGTTGTTGTTATTTTGTTTTAATGACATTAGCATTTTTCTAAAGTCTAGGATAATTTATGATGTAAAGTCCAATATTCTGCATTTGTCTAATGAGTAAATTTAATATAATATTTTAGCATAAATATAAGTAATATTGTATGTTTTCAGTGCATCACATCAGTAAGCTTATGGTTCATATATATTTCTATTTATTAGTATGTCTCAGTACCTATTTCTGTGATATAATAATAATAAGCATCATGATTCTGTGAAAATCATCAGCCAAACTACCCAAGCATATTTTCATTTGTGGGAAAGAATATTGCTATGTACTATCTTTACTGTATTATGAAATTTCATTTGAATACTTCCAATTTCATACTTGTAAAAAACATCTGATAATATTTAAAACATATGAACCTTCTTGGATTTTGAAATATTTTAACAAATATGTCATCTTATTTATCATTTAATATATTTTAGGCTAAAATAGGAAGAAACTAAAATATAGAATCTGTGATTTTCTTCCACACAGGCCTATTTTTAGATAGAAACATAGATGATAGATAGAAGACAGATATGTGTATAAGTGTTCATTAATTGTGGGAGTGGTTATACACACAACTTTTTGTATAAATTATTGCCTTAAAAATTATTTGGTTAATTACATGGTTAGCCTCTACACACTGGAGATCTGGTAGAGGGAAAACAGAATTAAATGGATAAAATCTATAGCTCTCACTCAAGTTATCCCTCCTAATTTCTAGACCCATACATCCATATATTTAATAGCTATCTCTGCTTGGTTGGGCTACAAACATTACAAATTTGAGAGTTCTAAATTATTACTCTTTTCATTTCTTTCCCAAACTAAACTTTGTCCTGTATTTCACATAATGATGAAAAAAAATCACTAGACCCAAATCTGCACTTAATCGTTTCTCTTCCTTAATACCCACATGTAGCCAGCCACCAAGTTTTGTTAATTTTGTCTTTAAATAGCCCTCAAATCTTATTTCCAAACTTGTAATTTCTGCTTTAATTTATAATCTCATCAACTATTCACATAGTACTAATAATTTCCTAATGGACCTACTTACTGCAATCTTCCTAAAATCTTTGCCTCGTAGTGTAGCCATGATGATCTTTGACAAAAGTTTAAAAAAATACTAAAATTATTCATTCTCATTTATTTTTAAAACTTATCAGTATTTTCCTGTTGACTTAAAAAACAAATTTCTTAAGGGGCGACATATATGGCTCTTTTCTAGCTTTATTTCCACATACCAAATGTATGTCTATGCTTTAACCACTGTGAATAACTTAGAGAAATTATTTAGATTCTGATTCTGTCATTGTTTTATGCCTTTTGCATGCATGCTTTCCTGTGCTAAATATGCTGTGCTAAGTAGGAATTCAGTGAAGAGCAAAGGCAGACATGTTCTCCATTTTCATAGCACTTATTTACTTATTTATATTTGGTATGTGGGTATTTTCCTGGCTGGGAATCGAACCCAGGCCACAGCATTGACAGCGCCAGCGCCGAAGCCTTAAGCCACTACACCACCAGGGAACTCCCTTTCGTAGCACTTATAATGCGGATACTAATTTAAAATTGACACAGGTAATAATAAAAGGTTTTATGTTCCTGTAAACTAATTTGTAATCTTAGAAACTAAACTACCTTCTTGAGTTTTCATGTTCTTCTCTATATAATGAAGATAATAATATCTATTTTATAGTTTTCTTGTACATTAAAAATATAACAGAAGCATTGAAAAAATGGCAAAATATGCAATCCATTCTATCAGATATGGAGCTAAAAGTAAACTGTGTGACAAAGCATCACAAAGAAAGACCTAAAGATTTCAATATTGAGTTGATATAATGAAAAAAATATAATTGGGAACCACATAAAAACATACAGTTTGGAGATGAATGGGCAGCAAGATAAACTTGGAAAGTTATATTGAGTTCTCCCAAAGTACAATCAGGTGATTGGTAAATAATAGAAATTTGCAAATATGGATTAAAAAATTGGGCGAAAGAAAGGATGTTAGTCATTATGGAAGTGATAGTTAAGCCCTGATATAAGGTCCCCAACAGAGAGTACAAACTGAAAAATACAAAGGTTCAAGGACAAACCTTGGTGAGTGAAACCATATATGAATGGAGAGAAGAAGAAAGTTTCAATGAAGTTGAGAGTAAAAGGATGTTAAAAACAAGAAAGTATTGCAGTGTTATAGGAGTTAAGAAAGAAGAGAGATTCAAAATTATTGAAATCTGAATTTTGTGAATTGGGAGTTCAGGGCCCTGTGAGCAATTTTTTTTTTTTTTTTTTTTTTTTTTTTTTAGTAAAGAGGAGGGTATAAAAGTTATATCAACAAACGAACAAACAAAAAAGTTACATCATCAGTAACTGAAAAGAATGTAGAGGGTAAGAAAATAGAAACAGTGAGCATGGAATTCTTCAAGAAGTATTTTAATATAAAAAATTTTAAAACTTACCTATATAAGGTGAATTCTTGGGGATTATGGAGTCAAGATTTTTATGCTAGTGAAGAGATTTATGCCAAGAGAAAAGACCTAGTAGAGAAGAATTTTGAAAATAGCAGAAAAGAAATAATTCATAATGCAAAATTTATAAGATATGAAAGGTGAAAAAATTTATAGCACAAAAGCTGAAATTAGCCTTAAATGAAAATAGAATACTACATCTTCCTTTAAACTAGTTGAAGTAGAAAAGAATAAATGCATGTTTAGTGAAAGTTGGAGATGATTGATCACTGTCTTGTACATGGGTGGTTATCTAGGCTGAGGTGGGAGGGGAGGAGATTCTGTATGTATGAAAGTGATGTTGGGAATGCAGCAGCCTCTTTTATTTTGAATATTTTAGTAGAAAATAGGAATAAGTAAAATAATTATTTGTCTAGCTAAAGTTAAAAAAAGAAATTTGTCAGGAAAAATTGTCTCGGGAAAGCAAAAGATGTAATAGTACAACTAATTAATCTTTTAGTTTTATCTCTTGTATCCAAAGTTACCTTTTCATTTTATCTAATTCACCATTTGAATCTAATAAACAAGTAATATATTGAAAATACATTTATTCTTTTAAAATTTTATTCAAACAAAAATTTTAAATGTATTTATCACTACTCTTACACCATTGTTTTAGTACAAGAGGGACACATGATGCATTTCTAGATTATGCTTGGTTTCCCCTCTCACCTTTTATTTGCTTTTTTATGTCCACATTACATTCACTCTGGATCAAAGTTTCATAGAATACTCTGGAGTTTCAGGGAAACTATACTTGCTGGTCTCATAAGAGATGACCCCAACATCTTTCTAAGTTATCAACCTCTAGGGATGACTTGCAAGTGTGTGGTGAAGTGTGCAGCCACATAACTTGAGCATGAAGAGAACACATTCTAAAGGGATTCAAATAGGCTATTATTTAAGTATACAGACAACATCACAGGTAGTATTCAAAAGCTGGAATAATATTATTAATATAATTTAAAGTACCTTACCATTGCTCTTTAATAACCTGAGACTAATTGGTTTTACTGGCACAAGTAATTAAATAACATATTAACTTGTATATCAAGCAATTCAACATATTTCTGTTCAAACAAAATAATATAAATCTTTATAGCTTATAATTAAAAGATTGTTTTCAGTATTAAAAAGCTGGATGCAATAAAATAACAAACATGTTTTCTCTTAATATTAAATTGTATCATTGACATAGAAAAATTGAGTCACTTGATAAATATGTCTCCTACTTAACACAAGGCATGTAATTAAATACTAAACAAAAATAGTAAATGTTTATAAAGCACACATAAAATATTTGAGTTTCCAAATACATATTCATAATAAATATCCCATATGATAATACACTTAAAGTTTGAGAAAGTAAATACATCACAACTGAAAAACACATCAGAATTTTGAAAGCAAAAGGAAAATAATATTACCTAATAACAGCAACTTTACAGTTCTTGCATCTCGCTCAGCATCTTCCTGAAGTTTTTTCTCCAGTTCTTTTGACCTTTTGGCTGACTCCTTGCTCTCTGAACTGATTCCGCCTCCCATCTTGTGTTGTTAGATATTTGTCAGTTTATTTGCTCAAACTCTTTCAGCTGCAGAGCACAGCTCTGTTTTGCACCATAGCATGTAAGAGCTGTGCTCTATTGAAGTACTATTCAGCCCATTTCCTTACTAAGATTCTGCTTTGACTAAGGAGATGCTTTCTGAGCTGTCACCTGATCAAAGGATGTCACCTGATCAAATTAAATGGCCATTCTGGCACATCTTCAAAACCCTGCTCATCTGTCAATATTATATATTAAAAATAATCTGTAATGAATAATTCAAATAGAATGTTTCACAGTAACTTTATGACTGTGATTTTAAGTTATTATAACTAGACAACAGTTTGCATCTGATCTTCAAGTATTTTAGTCTTCAGATTACTCATCATCACTCTAATGTTATTATCAGAATATTTATATTGAATCATCTCAGTTAACTAGAAAATAACCTTAAAAAACAAGAAACAAATGTAGTTCTTATATTATACATATTGTTGTATTACCACAAATGTAGAATTCAATACATAGTATTTTTAAATTATTTATTTTTGTCCCATTGGATCCATCTTTATAAATTGTGCTTTTACCACTCATCAAAAAAGTCAATCCATCATTAATTGTGGACCCAGTTGGTGTAGATATTGAATTGTGTTCAATTTAGGTAGTGCTTTAATTCTTTGAGACCATTAAGCAACAGCTATTGTGCTGGGAGGATTTTTAATGATTTGGTATCAAGGGAATAAAAAGCAATGCTATTGGAAACAGTAGGTAATTTGGTTTTTCCTGAAAAGTAAGAATAGGAAATGCATCCAAATATGTTTCATTCATGCTTTTTAACTAACACAATAGATATCATACACTTTTTGAAGATGTGCAAGCTTGGGAACAGAGATTATGTTGTACATGTTTTGTTGTTGTTTATATAAAGCATGAAGCACTTGTTAGGTAATCAATCCATATTTTTCTTATAAACAGAGTTGGTTACCTGTGGCAAAGGTAAATCTTTCAAAATACATTTAGGGATCTGTGAATTTGCCTAAGCAAAAAATTCTAGAATATAGTCAGTCCATCAGCATGTCAGTGCTGTTCTTCTTGTGGGATCATGTGCAAAGTTTGTACAGGTGGGTTTTTGCATATTCATACAAGAAGGAAATAGGCTGCCAAATTGAGTACATATTCCTGCTTTGTTTATTTTTTCACATAAAATATTGAGCTTCAGATACATAAACATAGTCAAAACTTTCTAGATTTCATCCCTCCAAGGCCATGATATGATAATATAAAGATGTGTAAATATAGGTATGCAAGAGTTTGTGCAAATCATATAGTATTGCTTTTACAATGCAAAAGCCCTGCCTCAAAGGAACAAGTTTCTTGCACTGATTAGTTTATTTGTACTCAACCATGAGCAGAATCCACTTTGACAGCAACAAAAAAGAACATAAACATTGAAATAAATCTATTTTCCTATTGTTTTTATTAATATATCAAAATTGAATATATAAACTACCCTGAATATACAACATTCTTGTTAATTCCATATCAATTATGAGTAACTACATATTTTAGTGGGGACAATCACTTGCTTTGAAAGGGTATGCGATTTACTAAGAGTTCCACAGTGGGTTACTAAACTAAAACTGACCAACTCTTTCAGGACAAATGTACATTTTCTGCTCTGCATAAAATTATAAACTTTCACTTTTCTGTATTGTCCAGAATGTTTAGTCATCAACTTTATCAGATTATGATGTGATATTTTTCATCAGTGGTTGAAAAATCTTGACATAAAATTCAAGTCTATGTTGCTTCACTTAAGATTATAGCTTTCTGGATCTATGAAAATAAAATAATAAATTCTGCTAGAGTGGGGACAATATCTTATTAGGTTGGATGTCCACGCCAGTATTTGACACAGTACTAGTCATAGGAAATGTCAAAAAATTATTTCTTGCTAATGAATCGATAGGAACCTAGAGAACTTTTTTCTTCTGCTGCTATACCAAGGTGACCATATGGTTAAAGTTTCCTCCCAAGGTTCAATGTCATAATTGGTCTATCTAAATACTATAGAAATTTTCGAGTGAAGAAAATTAAATTAATAAAAAAGCCCAATATTAGTCTGAAATATTGTCAACATGTGTAATAACAACTTAGTCCAACATTTATGCATTTTCTCAGCCTTAAAAATAATACCAGCACATTCCCTTTCTATTGCTAAAACTTGTTTCATAGTGAGTGAAAATTGGTAGAAGATGACAACATGAAAATGAGATTCTTTTTCATTTAGGAAAAAATGTGACCCATAAAATTTGTTTGTTCTTGAAAACAAGAAACTATTCAAGATATTAACATGATGGAATTCTATATATTGGTCAGCTAAAAGAGATAAATTGCCCTGTGTGTGTACACACACACACACACACACACACACACACAAACCATGCAAACACTCAGAAGGCAGAAGACATTGTGTTGTACCATCATAGTCTTTAGGAATAATTATTGAGAATGAACATCTAAAAACCTTGTTGGTTTGTTGTTGTTGTTGTTGTTGTTGTTATCACAGCATCAGCCTGATTGGGAATATCTTCTTTTGGCACCAGATTGTGCAAGACAGAAAAATTGACTTAAAGTAAAATATAGAGAATGAAACCTCACGTGTAAAGGTCACTGAAATATCACAAGCCTGCATGGTGTAAGTAATTTTTCCTCTTGCTATTTTGAGTAAGGATCCCTGTGGAATCTTCAGAAGGGGACATTAGCCTTTAAAGAGTTTGAATAATCACTATTTTAAATTTATAATTCAAAACCTAGCTTGAAATGACATGTGATTATTTTCTACCTGCTTTTAATGTTTGCGATTTCAACCTACATTTTTAGAGATGTCCCTTTTGCCAATATTACCTAGGCTTCTAGAGTCATCAAGTTGAATTCTTCCTGAGTATATAATTTGTGGCTAACTACAATAAGTGTCTCTAATGGCTTAAGTTCCTTCTGGAAATTGTCAATACTGGCTGCCATCTGTATTTTTCTTTATTTTGTTTTCATATCTTATAGAAGTTGTTGACATCAGACATTGGGTCCCTGGGTATCTTTAGTCCTGGCTGCCTTAGCAATGACCTTTATATCCTGGTATATTCCCATGAAATTTGAGGCAAGCTCTCCCTTCTTTGCTAATGGTACTCAAATGGGCACTTGTGGGAGCTCTTTACATGGTATTTCCTCCAGATAGTTCATGTCTTTGGAGATTTCCTCAGAGAAGTCTTTTGATCTTGAGGGAATAGGGCAAACAAAACTTGCCATTTCAAAATAGCACATTCAGATGTTGCAATAAGTTTACAATGCCAACATTAAGCTGATGTTATTCAATGCAGTCAAATTCTACCTTTACTTATTATTATACATACTGATCTTAATGGATTGGGGCATGATTAGAAATGACTATGAGAAATAGTAAGTTATAAATTGAATTGACAAAGAAGAGTCATAATTACTTCCTAAGGGGCTCTTCCCATTTGAAATTCTGTCACTTTTAAGATTTTTTACATGTCTCTTTAATACAGCATTTTCATTATACTCTTTTAATCTTATTCTTCAGTAACTTCAGTCCTTAATATTTCAACTACTTCTCACTTAGGTTTCCTGATTCTGGTCTCTGACTATTCCAGTCTAACCTGTACATGCCAGGTCAGATTCTATAAAATCCAAGATTTATTATTATACTTTTCTTGTTGAAAAAACAAGGAATTCTTCATTTCTACTGTCTCCTATCTTAGTTCTGCTACCATACACTCAATAATCTATAATAGTTTGCATGACCCAACAATATAAATATATTTCCCATTGCTTTTCATAACACAGTTTCTATTTTAGCTGGTCTTTTGTTTACTTTGTAATTAAATGTCCCAACTTAGCTTTCACTCATGCTTTTTTTTCTCTTTAGAAATATCTTGGTCTTCTATACCTGACTTTTTCCCATAGTACCATTCTTCTTTTTTTTTTTTTTTTGCTTTTTGGTATGTGGGTAGCTCCCTGGCTGGGAATCGAACCCAGGCCGCAGCGCTGACAGCGCCAGCGCCGAAGCCTTAAGCCACTACACCATCAGGGAACTCCCCCCCATAGTACCATTCTTTAAGAAAGAAAATAAATATGCATATTCTCCCTTATGCTTCACATTTACTGCCCCCCATT
>PVJL010014035.1:0-29697 GCA_004026885.1 Lyroderma lyra | reverse complement strand
TGGGGGAGTGGGAGGGGAGGGGTGGGGAAGGTGGGGGCAGTCGAATCCACGGTGATGGACGGAGAACTGAACGGGTGGTGAGCACATAACACAACACACAGACGGTGCGCTGTAGGATTGTCCACCTGGAACCTGTGTCATCTTTGCTAACCAATTTTGCTAACCAATGCCACCCCAATAAATTAAACAATAACAGTAATGAAAGGAAAGTCCTCTTTCAATTCATCTTGAGCAGTGTGAGCAGTGACAGAAAGGCCAGCCCTCTCAGGAGAAAAATGAAAAATCAGTGGTATTAAGGGACAAGGACAATTCCCGAAGTGAGACAAAGCTCTGAGCACTGGAAATGGCAGGGCAGCCGTGGGGGAGGCCACACGTGGGCGGCAGGGAGGGCCGCGTGGGGTACGCCGTGGTGTCTCCGGGTCGAGGACGTCCACGGGCAGTGATGAACGGGGTCCGTATTCGATGGGGGTCGCCGAAGGTCAGGAGTTCCAGCCGTTTTATGGGTGGAATCTCAGAGGAAGGACTTCATTATGTTTTTTACTGCTGAAAGGGCTTCTGCTGTTGCCACTGTCCCAGCACTCGGTCAGCAGAACAGACTGTGGTCCCCAGGCCACGAGTGGACCGTGGAGGCACCATATCTGAGCAGGTGTTAATGCCACACGCTCCCGTGCATAATGCGCACCCACATTCTTGGCCCAAACTTTCAGGGGGAAAAATCTTTTGTTTTAATTTTTTAATTATTGATTTCTAGAGTTACACTTTTAACTCATAAGCATCAAGAAAAGAATTAAAAACATTTATAGATACAGAATTAGAACCACCCATGAATAATGCGCACCCTTATTTTTCCCTCACAAATTTGGGCAAAAAAGTGTGCATTATACATGGCAAAATAAGGTATCTTTTCTGTGGTTCAAATTCTAGATTAAAAGAGAAAACATCATTTAAAGTAGATGGGGCAATAAGTTAAAGACACCTCAAGAGAGAGAAAGACAAAATCCATGACCTGGTTATGAAATCTGTGTTTCGTTTATGGGTCTAATCAAATCACCCAGAAGCAGGAACCCACATTCAAACAACATTTCCCTGCACCCAGGCTGGGTGACAAACCAGCAAGCAAAGCAGAAGCAAATCCAGCAGATAGGGAAGTGGCGAAGTCCGTCACGCGCTGGGGACAATTTGAATCCACAGGGAGGAACTTCGTTGCGCGAGACGGCGGTGGGACCCGAATCACATTCCCTACCTGGAAGTCGTTGCAGAGAGTCTGAGTCTGTGTCCAGGACGGTATTTTGGAGTAGAAGGAGGATGCCCACCAGGCTCACCGTCGTCTTCATGGTCCTCTACGTGCTTGAATCCGTGACAATAATCGTGCAGAGTAGCTTGATAGTTGCCGTGCTGGGCAGAGAGTGGGCGCAGGTCAAAAAGATGTCACCCATGGACATGATTCGCATCAGCCTTGGCTTCTGCCGCTTCTGTCAGCAGTGGTCGTCAGTGGTGTACAATTTTTGCTCCTATGCCGACCCTCGGCCTGTATTTCGGTACATATCAACCTTCTGGGAATTTACCAATGTTCTGACATTCTGGTTAACCAGCTTGCTTTCTGTGGTCTTCTGCGTCAAGGTCTCTTCCATCACCCACCCCGTCTTCCTCTGGCTCAGGTGGAGAATTCTGAGGTTGGTTCCCCGGCTCCTGCTGGGCTCTCTGCTGATTTCTTGTGCGGCCATCATCTTTTCGACTCTTAGGCATCACCTCACGAATCAGCTCACCTCCATGATGCGTGACCCTAGAAACAACACTGGACGTGAGAGCCTTGAGACTCTTGTGAAGAACTTCCTGATCATTGAGCAAGTGGTTTTGTTGAGCCTTCCTTTCCTCCTGTTTGTGGCCTCCACCGTCTTGCTCATGTCCTCACTGTCCCAGCACCTGGGGCAGATGCAGCATCGCAGTGGTGGCCATGGCAGCTCTAGCAGGAACGCTCACTTGACAGCCCTGAGGTCTCTGGCCATGTCCCTCGTCTTCTTCACCTTTTACTTTCTGTCCATAATCGTCTCCTATAAGGAGAACCTATCGGAGCAGCATTCCTGGTTTTGGGCGTGGGAAACTATCATCTATGCTATAGTTTCTATTCATTCCACTTTACTCATGCTGAGCAACCCTAAATTGAAAAAGCTTTTAAAGGTAAGGTGTTGGGCCCTAAAGGCTGTCTGAAGCACCAGGTACAATAAGACCCCTGGGCAAACGGGAGTTTGCATTGATGCAGCTCGTATCAACAACTGGCAATGCTCCCGGCAGTCCCCTCTGTGATCACGGCGACCCGTAAATGCACATCCATCTCTACGCAGTCCACCCTTTTGCTATTCTATGCCACTCCTTCCTTCTCCTTTCTGCATTCCCCAGGCTGGTCCTCACTTTCTCGTGACTTCCCCATCTCTCCTTATCCTCTCTCCCTCTGCAGTCTTACTCCCAGCACATTCTACACAAGAGAGCCAACATCACGGTGTCCACAGGTGATTTTTGTTTTATCCCCTTTTTTGATTGCAAATTACTTCACGCGTCAATCTCAGTCTGTCCCACACTGCAATTTACTGCCCACACCCTGAATGTTTCCATGCTAAGGCCTCAATTTACTCTTCTAAATTTAGTCAAGAAAAGGTCTGGTGCTCACGTGTGTGCACGCGCGCTTTCTCTCTCTCTCTCTCTTTCTCTCTCTCTCTGTGTGTGCGTGTGTGTCTGTCTGTCTCCCTGTGTCTATCTCTGTCTCTCTCTGCTACTGCTGCTTTTTCCAATGACATAGATTTTCTTCTTTGTTTCTCTTCCAAATACTTTATTTCATAAAACTCAGGTCGAATTGAAACTAAACTCTTCTTTCATTTCCATTTGTCAAGATATTATACTCTAACCAGACTAGTGAACTACTTACCCAGTCAAGGTCATTCTAAAACCTCTCCAAATATTTGCAACTTAATTGACTCAATTGCGCATAGTTGCCATTGGCTGGATTGTTGCCTCTCTGTTGTGTTACGATTTGAACTCTCTAGAACAGTGGTTCTCAACCTTCCTAATGCTGTGACCCTTTAATACAGTTCCTCATGTGGTGACCCCATAAAATTATTTTCATTGCTACTTCATAACTGTCATGTTGTTACTGTTATGAATCGTCATGTAAACATCTGATACGTGTTTTCCGAGGGTCTTAGGTGACCCCTGTGACAGGGTCATTCGACCCCCAAAGGGGTTGCAACCCACAGGTTGAGAACTACTGCTCTAGAAAGATTCCCAGATTGAGGCTTGGCTGGTTTTCTTCCATTCGTAACCCAGATATCATCTGGACACTCCTCTTCATAAAATCTGAGTGACACTGGCTTAAATTCTCTGTACGCCTCTCTTCTGTGCTCTGTGACAATCCCAAACTCGCCCCAAATGGATAAGCATACAGGAATCAAATAGTAATCAGTTACAAAGCAGTGACAGGACTTCCCGGTCTTTGGAAGTGTTTCTCGGCCTCCCCAGCCCACAGGCTTCTCTCGTACCCACCTCCTTGTCACACCCTGTCGTGTCCCCACCATCTGCCTGTGGCGTCTCTCTCACTACTTCTCTCCTTTCCACCCACTCCCACCAGCAACCAAGTATCATGGTAACAGCCAACGCCCAGGCCGTTGGGTCTGCACCTCCACCGACTCTAGGCCCTTACCTGGGTATAAAGATAGCTTCCTCTCATAAGGTTTTCTGGAGCCAGAGGTTAAGAACATAGTTTTTTATTCACATTTTGTATATAATTGGCATGCCTGATGAACTGAACTCCTGGTTCTGCCATTAGAAGTCTGAGACACCCTCCTGAGAGAAGAACCATCCCAACAGGGAAGAGGCTGCAGGTGTCCCAAGCTTGACTCGAAGAGAAAGGCGTCACCCCAGGAGGGAATGGAAATCCTGATCTGGTCTTGGGTCTGTCGCTTTGATTTGTGCCCTGGTCAAGTCATTCCATGGATGAATATTTGAAACTGAGGGTGTGAAGGATAAGGACAAATGGAAAGACCACTGTCATCAGGGACTCTGCCATTTGGCACCTCTCAGAAGCATTGGCACTGCCCACAGGAAGGGGAGTGAAGCGCATTTTCCCACCTGATCTCAGCACGCCACGCAGCACTGGCATTGGCCAACCTCACCTGGCTCGGCCGTAGTAGAAGGTGGCACGGAACCTGGTACAAACAGTGATGTCCGGGGAGCAGGTCACAGCCAGATGAAGCGAGACTACGTAGGAAAAAGAAAAGTAAAAGGTAGACGTCAACATTGTGTTATCTGACTAGAGACTTCCAGGTATGCTTGGGAGGCTAGTTGGAAGATGGGTTGCCAGGGCCTACAATCATAAAGAGATAAGTGGGACAAAAGCCAGGGAAATTTCAATTATTGCTGTTGATCATTTGTATCCACATCTTGCAAGTTCTAACATCTCAGATAACTGGAAGAAACAAAATGTTTCGTATACATACACAGACTCACACGTGTGTGTATGTGTGTGTGTGTGTGTGTGTGTGTGTGAGGTCAGACAGTTAATTTTGTGAACTCATCCTAGAAAAAGTGCCACACACCTCATTGCTGAGTATCACTGTGGTCCCCTTCAAAGGACTCCCCTTGGGAAGCTGTGCACTGACGCCAACGCCTAGTCCACCCTTCAGAGCAATTTTGGAACCCTTTTTCTGGAATGGCCATCAGAGCTGTGGTCATACCCAAATCTGACCATTAAGTTCACAAACCTGGCACCGTGTGTTTCTGTTGGCAGCACCGTACACACAACTGGGTAAGATTCATGACCTTGGCAACGACGACAGCTCCGATGGCCATTCCAGAAAAAGAGTTCCAGGACTGCTTTGCAGGGTGGACCAGGCGCTGGTGTGGGTGCACAGCTTCCCAAGGGGGGTCCTTTGAAGGTGACCACAGTGATAGACAGCACTGAGGTGTATAGCACCTTTTCTAGGATGAATTTGCTAAAATAATTATCCAAGCTCATAACACACACACACACACACACACACGCGCGCGCGCGCACGGAAGGAAAGAAACCCCTCCCCCTCACACCACGACCGTGCCCTTCCGGAAGCTGTTAACTATTTATAATACCCTCACCGTCGTCTTTTGCACGAAGTACAGGAAAACTTATCCTGGATATACATGACATGCCAGAGTTCCTGACACCCATGAGGTGGGCGTATCGGAGGCAATTGGGGAGGATCCACAAATCAGAAACAAGCTAGAAACAGAAATAGTAACTATCCCTTATCTTTGGGGCACCTACTAATCCACAAAGAGCTTTTAAATACATTTTACCATTTTCAACTGCAAGGGCAGGTCCGGATCATTCCATCAACTCAGCTGAAAAACAGACCTAAGAAGGTCAAGTGAATTCCCTAACTTTACACAATTGGCTAATACCATGCCTAAGAAAGAAAGGGAAAGGGGAGGAAACGGATGGATACGTTTAAAAGGAGCAAAGAGTTTTAGTTTGGAAGAAGATAGGATTTAAAAGCGAGATACTTCAGAAAGATTAACAGCGCTGTTTGGACTACCCTGATACGTCTAGCGTAGTACCTATCTGAAACCACATATAGTTAGTACAGCATTATTGGCTTTTGATTCAGGTGGTCACCCCAAAATTGCTTGGCAGCCCACCCGTGGACCATGATCGACATCTTGCCCCGCCCCGCTTTAATACGATGGAATAGCAGCTCTAGGTATTCAAAGAATCTCCAGATATTTAAAGAAATCTTCTAATAGGAAAAGCAGAGAAACAAGAAGGCAGGGAATAGATCCTTGGTGAGAGCAACGATTAGAAAGGACTTGGCCATGAGCACCCTCTTAATAAAGCTCACCTCTCTGCGGCCCGCCTTCAAGGATGGACTGCCACCTGTCATGGGCACTCAGATGCCAACATTCCCCCACCTCAGTCCCTCCCAGCCGGCTGGTGGTGTGCTGGGGCCATTTGACCAACGGTGGGGACCAAGAGTGCAGGGGGGCCTGGGAGCCCCCATTCCTGCCCTCTGAGAACCCAGGAGCTGCCCAGCCAACCCATGGAGTCATAAATAATTCTAAATTGAGTTATTGTTTTAAACTACTACGTTTGACATATGTTCATTGTAAGGTGGCGTGAGGATCGTCATTTTAAAAATTATACTTACGTACCAGCTGAGTTCTCCTCTTTCTCAAGAGATGTTGTCTAAAAACTAAAAGAAAAAAAGGGCAAAATAAGTGTGTCACGTAGAGTAATGGGGGTTCAAATCAAAAGACTGCATTAAAACTTGAAAGTGTTGCTTTTCCTAACCCACTTGGCAGAGTTCTTGTTTTCTTAAAGCCTGATGCACGTATCACTTGGATGAAAACTAAAATACATTTCAAAACATAAAGGACAAATTAAAAGCTCTGGAAGAAAACATACCACAGGGTTCATGATGCTCTTGGTTGTCTGCATGGGAGATTGCAGATGATTTTTATTTTTCTTGCTCTATTTTCCAAAGTTTCAACATTGGGTATGTAGTGCTCATCATCAGAAAGAAAAAAAAACAAAAAACATCTTCAAGAGCTGGAGAAAAAACCACATAAGAAAAGAAAGGAGGCTGTCCCGACCACGTTTAAGTGACGCCTTCTCACCCCTCAGCTCCAGGCCGCACGTCTCCTCCCGTTCTCTGTCTTCTGGGCGTTCCCGAGTCTTTCCTGCTCCGACACATCCGGGAAAACAGCTCCTGTCCAATTCATTCTTCCTTCTTCCTGAACACACGGCTTCTCCGAAATGGTAAACTGGCCCGTGGGTTTCAGCCGACTTCGATTTCTAACCATCGGCATTTCTCCGTGATCTTGTGTCCCCTAACACTCACGTTCTAGCCCCTAACACGGCCGGCCCGCTCCTGCCCTCCCCCATCGGGTTTGATTAGCAGGCTTGAATTCCAATCTGTTACACTTCTCCAGGCTGATGTCAGCCAGAGGAAGAACAGAAGAGTCACTGGTTTTTGGTTCCACTCCCTGTAAGATCTTTTTAAAAGGAGCTGTGACATTGAATGTCGTTGTTCACCCTGTAATAGCACAGCCCAGGCCGGCCCCACTGTCGCCCAGGTTACAGGTTGATCTACATGAAACACATATAATCTCCATGAACCTAAGGGTTTTGCATAGCCGATCATTTAAGGAGACAAGTCATATGAGAAAGATTTTTGTAGAGAGTTCTTCCATTCTCAGAATGGCTAACTTCACAAATAAAATATAGCAACAGGAAGGCTGGGAGGAAGGACAGATAAAGATTTGCTTTTCACTAAAACATAAATATTTTATCCATGAAAACGGAGATTAGCTTCTGGTCTGGTGTTTGGGTTTTATTGCTAGAATTTTCTTTTTCGAACTACAGCAGGATAGTTGTAAGGCAGTGGCATTTCCTAACATTGCCACTGTGTTGTACTCAACTGTCCTGGCTCACCCCATTAAATTCTGCTTCAGATTACACATATAATGCTTTATAAATTATTTTTTATATCTGCATTCTCAGTGGCAAATAAATCTCCCTCATGGAAAAAATTCTCCCTCATCTTTTCTTCCCACCTACCTGGAGGAAGGGTAGGACAGGAGGGAGTCAGGACCCGGAGTCAAGTATTCGCTGTCTTCTAAAACACACATTTCAGTCAATGGTTGGAATAAACAACTCGAAGAGAATGAAAAGATCCTTGAAGTGACATGAAACCCAGCTTGTTTCCACACAGGGAAAGGCCTTGATGGGTAAACACTGCAGGTTGCCTCTCCCTCAGGAAGTGACTCCTACTTCCTTTGTGCTGGGGGCCAGGCAGCTCTGTCCTCGGCTGGGGAAAAGTCATCCAAGGGAAGCAAGGAAGAAACCCAGTCTACTCCATGACAGAAGTCTGAGGAACACTGATTTAATATATGTGCAATATAAGAAAAACATTTTACTATAAATGTAAAAGTTGGGGAAAGTAACGTCTGGCCACATCAAAAAGAGGACATTAAACTCTGTCTTTTACGTTGTAAGCAGTAATCTGTAGTTGAGGCTTCTTTGTTTAAAGGTGCCAGAGAAAATAAAAAAACTAAAAAGAAATTAAGTTCCTCTATGTAAGTGGGGACCCCCCCCAAAAAAGGAATTAATTTATAAAAATATTGTGTATTTATTCTTATGTGTTTAAACTTCAGTCCCCTTCAAAGTACTCTCCATTGGATGCAGTACACCTATCAAGACTGTTTTGAACTCATCTATTTTGACACCTTTTAGTGCTTCTGCCAGTTGTTTTGTGTCACTTCTTCCACATCAGCAAAACATTTCCCTTTAAGGACTTTTTTCATCCAGGAAAAGAAGAAATAGGCCACTTGGGATGAAATTGGGTGAATAGGGAGGATAGGGCACGGAGGTGATGCTGTTTTTGGTCAAAAACTGCTGAACACTAAACACGGTGTGGGCAGGTGTGCTGTCATGCTGCACGTTGTCCACGTCAATCACCCGTCATGAAATGGGCACACAGGTTGAAAGAGTCTCCAAAACACGGCCTCTCACACACCGCCAGCTCGTACCTGGATGCAGATGGTTCCTAGAACCCTCACCTAGCGGGGGCAGCCTGTCCTACAAGGGGCCGCCCTCCAGAAGATAATTCTGGGTTTTTTGGGAGGGAGTCCCCCTCTTATCTCACTGAGTCTGTGGGCACAGCCCACTGTGCCTAGTGTAGTTAGGGGGGACTAGCGTGGGAGGTAGGGCACAGGGGCCAGCATGGGAGACTTTTGTCACATACCTGGATTTAGAGAGCTTTTGGAGAATGACGATCTGTTATTGTTGTCGTCGTTTTGTTTGTTTGGTCATGGTATATTAAATTTTTTTTTAATTTTATAAAATAAAGAACAAAAAGGAAGATAGAAATCGGCAATGGAGTTTAAAATACTAAAAGAACGTCTGCGAAGAAGGAGGCATTCGACTCCTCCGCCTGTATTGTTGTAGAATTCTGGGATCTCACTGTCCCCACCACCTTTATCTTTTCCTTGTAACCCCATTTAAAATTTTCCTTCTGTTTCCTCCAAATGTCCATATGTATCATCCCCCTCTTCTTAATTTCCTCCACTTCTGTTTCCACCTCTATTTCCTATTTTTCGTTCCCTACTAACAAGAAATATGCAAAGTAGGGAGCCAAATGGACACATTGTTTTAAAATAAGACGGCACGTACTTCACAGAAACATGGAGCACGTGAGGGGTCAGTTCGATTCCGCCCTTCCTGTCTTCTGCAAGAGCAGGATGAGGAAGATAAAAGAAGAGGAGGGAAAGGGGGACAAGAGAGGGGGATGCGAGGAGGAGGAAGTGGAGGGGTGGAGGGAAAGGAGAGGAGAGTTGCATAGATAACATACAGTAACTTTAGAGGGCAATTGGACCCGATCTCAAAGCCTGAAGGAGTGACCCAGGCAAAACCTGGGTAACAAGAGAGCGTGCTACTGTGGAGGGCAGGAAATAGAGTCAGTGGTGAACACAAAACAAACAGGAAAATGTGTAAACCACGTTGTTAAAAGGTATACCAGGATTGCCAAAAAAAATGCACACACGTTTTAAGAGATGTCGTCTATGTCATACTTTTCAAATATGAATTGAATTACAGTCGCAATGTGTAGAGTGACATTCGCTCAAAAGATGACTTTAATCAAATGAATGCTAGCGTCACCATGTGACAGGCAGGACAGTCAAAGAAAATGGCAGAATTAAGGTTGTCATTTGAGAAGCGCAAGACCATTTTGAAATGGTATTTGAAATTTGAGATTGTTGTTTGAGTTTCCCCCACGTTCTCCTGACTTAACACCCCTTGACTTCTACCTGTGGGGGCCCTTAAAGGATGTGGTGTCCCTCAGAAAACCGGCTGCACTGGCGGTACTTCAGGAAGAATGCTGGCACGTACATCAGTCTAAGTAGACACTTCAGTCAACGCTGCTCAAACAGTCCTTTAATCAGAAGTGTCTGGGAGCTGATGGTGACCACTTTGAGCACCTCTTGTCATTGCAGAAGTCCATCAAGACTTGTCTTCATCTTTTGTTATTGGTCTATACTGAGTATTACAATTCTCATACAGTTTTTTCCTTTCATAAAATGTGTATACACTTTTTGGCATCCTCTGTACTCAGTGCTTTCAGTAGTTAAAGCAAAACTATGATAATCCATTATAAAGGTTTTGTTCCAATAGTATCAAATGGCATACAAAATAAGAAGCAAAATCATAGCTAAGCACATTGTTTCAAAAATATGAGTAGCACGTGAAATTCTAGCATATATAAATTCTTAAATTATGCCTATTCAAAACTATTAATATTTCAATTAACATATAGCTGACAGTTCAGACCAAATGGTTTCAGCATTATTTTTTTTTAATAATGAAAGACTTCATCAATTGTGAAGGTTGGTAGAAGAATGGGAAGTCATTCAAATTCATTTCTTTCTATTGATATGCTCTTACAGTGAATGCTAAAATCCTCTGAGCAAAAATGAGATTTGCAGTCTATTAGAATACCAAAAACTAACAGCACTCAATATTATACTACCATACTAGCAGGCTCTACTTTTTAATTTGATGACCATACTCCCACATAGAGTGTGATTGCTGCGTGTCCAATTATCTTGTGATTGCCAAAGAATACATTTTTAGATAAGTGGGAATACAACCAGAAAAAATTGTGTTATTAAATACAATATAATAGGATACATAGAGAGGCTTATTATTACTTTAATTTCTATTGTTAGGACAACCATGTTAGAGCAAACTAATTCAACGGTTTGTAAAGAGTAAATTTATTTTAAAATGCATTCCCTAATTTAATTCAGTCAAAATTACTGATTGTCTACTCTTTGTTTAAGACATTCCATTAGGCCCTCACGTAGATCAAATATTTTAGGTGAGTAACAAAGATGCAAATAATTAGAAAACCACTCTTGCTTGTATGTACCAAGGCTGTCCACAAAGTATCCAGCCACATAACCGTTCTTGTTATATTGGCAATGGCTGGATTTTTCCCCAGACAGCCCTTAATATACATCCAAGCATACTGGGAAAACAGATGTGGGAGAGATAAACAATAATAATAGCAGAAAAGTCCACCCGAAGAGGTGAGAATAGTGCAGTGCATTGTACAGACGTCTCAGGGAAAGGAAACTTCAAGGTGGGACAGACGGGCTCGGGCCCAGAGGTAGCCGCTCTGGTTCCCAGAGTGCGTGCGCTGTGTCAGTCTGAAACCGGTCCCTCCGCAATTTCAGCCACTGACATTTCTTCTGTCTCTGGGGTCACACCAACTAACACCCTTCATTCCTTGAAAAGAAGGTGTTTAATAATCACTGATTGTATCTGAGTCATCCGTGAGGAAAAACAGTCTGTTGCTTCCTAGATGACAATTTTTAAGTGTTTCTTAAGTTTTGAAGCGCTTTATTATCTCCATTTTCTTCTAAATCAGTCCCTATTTCAAATGTATTGTCAAAAGTCTTTTTAACAACAACAAAGCAAAGCTGGGGGAGCTAAATATAAGGTGATGGAAAGAGAAGTCACACTGGGTGGTGAACTTATTATATAACAAGGTGACAGTGCACTGTAGAATTGTATGCCTGAAACCTATGTAATCCTTCCTAACAGATGTCACCCCAATAAGTCTAACAATAAAATAAAAATAAAAGCAAAGCTGGATTGTATGATCTCCAGCTTCCAAATGCAAATTAAATAAACAACAATGCAAAATGACAACTGGGTTGCAATCAAAGAAAAAAGAAATTTCTGGGCTTTTTGTCTATGGCTCCAAACTCTCAGGAAGTATTATGGAAGGAAAAACTCAATTTAAAATATCCTCAGAATTCTCCCTAACACTGTCGACGTGGAGGGAAATGTACTATAATGTGAGTAGGGGACACTGTGAGTAGGGGACGTGGTAAATTTCGATAGTAGAAGCCACCGTGATTTGCCTCAGGCTCCTGGAAGCAGAAATTACCGTTGTGTAGGGCAGGGTGTCCCACCTTTTGGCTTTCTTGGGCCAGACTGGAAGAAGAAGTGTTTTGAGCCTCACATAAAATGCACTGACACTAATGATAACTGATGAGCCAAAGAAAGGTCCGTGCATAATTTTTGTCATGTTCTGAGAAAGTTTACGAATCTGTGCTGGGCCGTGTTCAAAGCCGTCCTGGGCTGCATGACGCCCGCAGGCCGCGGGTGGGACAAGCTTGGGGTAAGGGTTGTTTCAGAAACAGAGGAACGAACTCTAGCCCGAAACGATCGTCTCCTAAAAACACACTGTACCTTGGAGTAGATCGTGTAGACTCCACGGAGACCGGAGCGGGCCCTTAATAATTAATACTAAACAGGAACGAAGCAGTCAAGCCTTGGGCAGGAGGCGGTTTCAGCTCCAGCTCTCACACAGACTTCCAATCTCAGAGAGGAGGAGAAAACAGAGTCCCCGGCCTTCAAGCAGAAGATACCCCAGTCTTAGTGAAAGCGTTAAGGCTGCCGGAAAGAATTCAACCACTTCACGTCACAGCGTTGAGACTCTCTGGATAAAACCACCCATGTTGGACATGAGCAAGCTGGGAGGGGAAGGCAAGAAACGACCCCAAAGGAGAAGAAGCAAACACTTACAGGGGGAGGGGGGAGAGAAGGACGAGAACAAAGCCTGCAAAGGCAGGTGAAGACCTTTCCAAAGGGCTTTGAGCCATAGAAAAAACCATGACAGTAATTCAGTAAAACACCAACTCAAGAGGAAGATGATAAACCAATGGAAACGGATGAAACAAGCCGAAACACCGGGTGACCGTGACAAGCTTTCCTGGGGAAAAGCCGCCAGGCTGCCTCACCATGGGAGAGCAGCAGGCCGGGCCAGTGGGAGTGAAGTTATACAGGTAAAGGGGTTGCTAGGCACAATGCGGAGGGAGGGATAGGTTGCTAGGCAAGAGGCAGAGGGAGGAACACGTGGTCACTATTGATTGGTCAGGAATAGATTTCAATTCACCTGGCTAAGGTAAGGGCTAAGTGGTCACTGCTGATTGGTCAAGGATAGGTCTCTATGTACGGGGCTAAGGTAAGGGCTAGGGCAAGTTTCCGTCTCCCGAGCCACGTCATTGTCTCTCGGGCTAAGCTGTCAGTTTCCCGGGCTACGTTTGCAGTTTCCCAGGCTTCGCTGAGTGACAGTGGGGTGAGAGGGGGAGAAAGAGGATGGAGGAGCAGGAGCCATTCTATATTGATTCTATCAGACACTAAACAATAACATTAGAATTAGCAAGGAGCAGAACTGACACGGTTCGTTACATAGGGGAAATGCTTGAGATAATCCCAAAACGTGCAGAAGATGAAAGGGGGGTTAAAATAATTGGCTAAAGCATTACCTATAGTTCATTACTGAAAGTAATTAAAGATTGGAAGAGTAACTTCTCTGAAAAGAGGACAATTCAGTTCTGTAGATCAGATGGGCCTATTGGAATCCAAGAAAAACAATTGTAGAAATATTTATATAAACATGTACTAGTTAAACTGTTGTGCTTCAAAGACAAGAGTTCCTTGTGCATGTGTGGGGCAGGGAGTATATGGAAGATCTTGGTATCTTCCTTTTAATTTTGCTATGAATTTAAAACAGCTCTAAAAGCTAAAGTCTTGAGAGAGAGAGTTCTTCAGTTTCCTCACAGTAACAGAAAGTCACTATATGGGAGAAAAAAAAAAACTTGTTCTGTAACAAAAAATACTCAGCAATGTTCTACAAAGCTCTGAAATAAAAAATACATAGACACAAGTTTTATGCCCAACCAGTTGCCTGCCCTTCAGGTATATAAAATTACTTCTACATAACTTTCTATCTATGAATCTATCCTTTTGTAAATCCTTTAATTCTTTCATTCACCTTTTCTCCTAGTTACCTATTTACTGTTTGGAATGATGATATTCTCCTTAAGGTTACAATGGTTATTTCTGAGTTGTGGAAGTTGTGGGTAAAGGTAATTTTTTTTCTTTGTATTTTCTGTATTACTTGAATATTTTTAAATTAGCCTGTGTCTTCAAAAAAGTGATAGCACCTGAAATCAAATCTACATAAAACATAATTATTATCTACATAATTCTAGGTCCTATATTTCTAAAAGTGTGACCTAAAATGACCAACCACTTTGAGGTTGTCAGACCACATTGTTGTTTCATTTTCAGCCAACAATAGAGAGAGAGGAAAAATCTAGAACCCTACTCTAGATTTGTCCAACTCTAACCTAGAACCATAGAGGAGTGGGGATTCTGGGGAAAGTAGTTCCAGTTTAACCAAGTTGATATGGTTTGTAAACTACCATATTATTAACAGTAGCCTACTGAGTCCTTCCGAGGAAAGTATGAGTATTATGGTGAAAAGTGTAATAGGCTGGGCAATGGCCACCCAGGGATATCAGGTCTTCATCTCTGGAACTTGCAAATATTACCTGATAAGGAAAAAGGGTCTTTTCAGATGCGATTAATTTAAGGTCCTTGACTTGGGCAGATTAACTTGGATTATCCAGATGGGACCTAAATCTAATCATAAATGTCCCTGTAAGGAAAAGGCAGATGGCGATTTGACACACACCGAAGAGGAAGAGGCGAGGTGACTAAGCAGGCAGCTTCATTTTTGCCAGCAAAAGTTCCTCTTCTGTCTGCTCCAACCTAAAACCATGCAGGCAAGGAGATCCTGGTGCGAGTAGCTCCAGCTTCACCAAGCTGCTGTGATCGGTAAACCAATATATTGTCATGCTCCTGAACCAGCCAGAGGGAGGGTGTGTTATGAGTATTACGGTGAGGAAATGTAATGAGCAAAAAGCCCATTTTTATATTTTATTTATGATATCTGAGACCGTGTACTAAAAATATATGAATTCACCTAATCCCCACTCTAAGGTAATCACTATTTTGAACTAAATTTTAGAAGTTACACAACTGAGACACACAAATGTTAGGCAGTAATTTATTTAAGATCCTACACCTCATCAATGGTGGAGCCAAGATTTGAACCCAGGGTGACTGGCTCCACTTCATGTTGTTTTTGTTTTGTTTTGTTTTTATAACCGTTACGCTGCGTAGTAAAGAGACTATCTCATTCATGGGGTGGTCTCTTTATCTATTGCTATAAAACAAATTACAATAAAATGTAGCTGCTTAGACAACCATAGTTTTTTAATTGTATCTCATGATTTCCTGGGTCAGAAATTCAAGCAGGACTCAGCTGGGCCATTCTTCTGTTCCACGTAGTACCATCAGCTGAGGTCAAGTTGTGGTTTCCAGCTGACAAGTGAGCTGGTCTGAAGAGTCCAAGATGGCTTTACTCAAGTGACTGGCGTGTGACCATGCTGGCTGGAAAGCTATGCTCAGCTGGACCAGTTAGCTCAGAGTCCTCCCACATGTGACCATGATAGCCGGTGGGCTTGGGGCAGTCAAACTACTTAAGACATGGAGACTTGGAGGCCCCTAAGAGTTTTCAAACAGAACCTAGGGGAAGCAGCAAGGATCTTTATGACCTAACATTAGCAATCACTTTTGCTGCATTCAATTGGTCAAAAACCCAAACAGGCCAGCCCAATTTAAGAGGAAGAGAGGTAGACACTCGGTAGAGGAGTAGCTAAGAATTTGAGATCATTTTTAATCTATCAGAGATACTTACTTAAATAAATTTAACTTTGTAGCCCAGAATTCTCTTGCTGTACTTCAGAATAGAATTGTTGTGTTGATGACCTGTACCTTTGAGTAACCTGAATTCCAAGTTAAGGGACTTGGTCGACCATCTTGATGTAATGACTAAGTAATCTTAAGCAAATCATTTAAACTCTCTGAGTTTCCATTTTTTTTCCCCCACCTGTTAAAGAAGTATTTTGGATTATTTTATTGAGTCTTTTTTCTTGAAATCTTGAGACGATAGGTTGGAGAGATGTCAGTGCTCAAGTCCAGGAGCAGAGTGCAGAGAGGTTAGGACTCACTTTCTCACTCACTGTCTGGAGCAGGGAGGTGGCTGTGTGTTACCTGGGCCATGTGAGTACCTATCAGGGAGGTGCCTGGGTTTTGCTGGTCTCCAGCTGTGTTTCAGCTTTAAAATTACCATTTGTTTTCTGATACTTTTAATCATCTATAACTGCATTAGTCTAAAAGCAACCTCAAAATATCGGTGGATTAATACCATTAAGGTTTATTTATTATTCACAGAAAGTCTAATCAGTAGAATGGGTGGGGTACGCGGGGTGCATTTTGCTCCATTAAGTCATTTGGGGACATAGGCTCTTTATATGCCATAGTCCCACCGGAATTCATAGATCTCAACTGAATTCTCCCAACTCAGTTGACTGGCAGAGGAAGAGAGAGAAAGCAGGGAACATCGTAAGGTTGCCCCTCTGGACTAACCTGAGAGTGGCATATAGCCCTTCTGCATTTCATTGGTTAGAACTCAGTTACACAACGACATGAGAGGATGGGAAATGAGACCGAGCAATGAGTCCAGGAGTATGGTGACTACACAGCTGTCTGACACACAGTCTCATCTTTAAAGCAGGGAAGCCTCATGCTGTTGTGCAAATCCAGATGAATTTTAGCATGAAAACAAAGAAGAAAATGTGTTTTGGTGTCCTGCCTGAGGAATGCCTAATATCCAGTGCCTGAACCAATGAGACTCCTATCCATTCAAGAAACATGATGCAAAAAAGAAAAGACTTCTTTTGTAAATGAAGAACTTTCCATTACAACAAGACATGTTCATAGCATGTGCTCTGGATTTTGAAAATGCTTCAGAACAAACTAAACTTCCTGTTAATGGGAAACGTGTGCCAATAAAATTATCAACGATTTCTGGATGACCCAGAGCTGAAGAGGAGCCCTGCTGGGAAGCTCCTAGAACATCTGCCCACACTGTGCTCTTTTCTACAGGCCGTGCTCTTAAGCCTCCATGTTTGTGGACAGCCCACTTACATACCCTTTCAGCAGAAACACATGATTGCTGTTCTCTCCGTTTCCAAACAAGAAACTCGAAATAATGGAAAGATCGCTCTGCAATCACAAACCATTCAAACTAAATCTATAGTCACTTGCAAAATGACCCACTGTCTTCATCTCGTCCTTTGATGATGCTTGCTATGTTCACGTCCAAGGTTAAATGTCCATTCAAGCTTAACTAGTTTGCTCCTGGTTTTCATTTCAGGCTGCTACCTCAGTGAAGTCATGATTTTACACTTGGGACCTCATATTAGTAAAATATTAGTAAAAGTTAGTTTTTTAAATTATTTGATGTATAGTTTAAAAACAGATATATGAGAAGTTACCATCAGTAGCAAAGACTCCTAGTGTTTAGATAGTTGACCATCTCCCAATCTAATTTTAGAATGAAGGATTATGTAGGAATAGTGTGAAGCGACGTTACGCACTAGAACACACCTGACACACAACCACTCAACATCTTTTCTATCTCTTATTTATTTATGAAAAAAGAACAAAAGAGCAGCATTTTCTGGTGCGCAATACAGATACTCCTGAATGATTTTAAGGTTCATGCAGCATTACATAAAATGTAATCACGTGGAGATAAAGATTTTCCTTTTTGAATTATCTTTCCATTGATTATACCAAAGAGAAAGTCTTAATTTCTTGCTGACGTGTCTTAAACCTACCTCGAAATCTAACTGATTTCTTTAAGTGAATAGAGATCAGGGCTTGGACCTAGAATCTTTGGCAGGCAATAGTATTTTGCTATCATTTAATTTTTTTAGTGTTTTCAAATGCATTTGTTATTATAAACGCCCTCTATTTACCACAAGTCATATCAATTCCAATTACATTAGTCACATAAAGCCAATTTAAAGAAAATGTTAAATAAATGATATTACAAGTGGGCTTGGATGTGGCAAGTAGTAGTTTGAAGGTGGTGCAGGAATGAATGACCTTTGTGAAACAGCGTGTGGAGCAACTAGGCACCATACACTCACCGTCTCTGTGGTTGTCACGGCCATCAACAACACGCAGGCAGAGGCGAGAGCATCAGCCGTTGTTGTCTTTGTACTCAAGCTGTTGCATTTATGCTTCACGTTGTTCTTCACAGGGGACATTCTATGCTAAAGGCCAGTTACTTACGCGTGTTAAACCAGATTGAACTAGTTAGGATATAGGGTCAGCTGCCAATATAGCAACCAGGTGTCAAACAGCTCGGAGAGAAGGGAAGCTTCTTTCTTTCTCCGAAGTAGTTACAGTTCAAAGATGCCTCCCAAGCCTTTCTACATCCCGCCGTGTAGCCGGAGGAAGAGGCACGAATGTGGAGCTGTGTTTAAATATAGAGAAGGCTGGGAGGTTGGTCACGTGGTCCACTAAGAATTCCATTTCTGTGGCAGACAATGGATACTGATGGACAAGCAGTCTCTTTAAAGACCCAAGGGATGTCTCAATATAGAAAACATGAAATTATATTCAGCATTATTTCATCATTAAAGCATTGTACAGTATCTTACTGTTCCAAGTCCTGCCAAATTAAATACGGACCCCTTGGCCTAACGTTCAGGCACCTTCACAATTGTCTACAGTGGAAGAGTGTGACATTTAAACGGTTTGAAATGGCCATGTATCAGAGCTGCACCTATTAAAACACCGTACAACGTGACTGAATTCATCTGGGCGAATCCAATAATAGTTAAGCAAGGTGGGGACTGGAGGATTTGAGAGCACGTGCATGGTGTTTATTTCTTGAAGGTATTAACTGACACAAAAGACTACCAAGCTATTTTTATGATTTTAGCTGTGCTGAACGATCGGCCGGTCGCAGAAGGTAAACCTAAGACTCCCTCCCAAGAGGCTGACACTGACAGATGGAGATGAGGTTCAGCGGGATCATTATGAAAATCCGTCTGATAAAAGTGCCGAGAACTAGAAGCGAAAGCCAGATGCTTCTATTGCCCAGCTCATCCGATGCAAGTTACGCAAGAACCGAAAGCTCTATTCTAAGGCATCGTAGAACATGCTCAAGGTTTTGGGGACGGCAGAACACCGGCAGGAGGCCCCCAAGATCCTACCACCTGAGTTATGGGAAGTCCCCGAAATCTGCCCTAGGCCTCAGGATTTTAAATAATAGTCATCGTTATGACGCCACCCGTGGGAAAATAACTTCAATTATCTTGGAAATTATGATACGTGACCAGCAGAAAGGATAGTGGAATTCTCCCCAAAGAGTAACGTAGATTCCCTTCCAATACGAAAGTGAAACTAGGGTGAAAACAGTGATCAATAAAGTAGTGACGTCATTACTTATGGCTCAAATGGTATCAGAATGCAAGACTTCATTCATGTATCAGGACAGACATGTTCTCAATTCAAACTTAGATGACCTAACAACATTTTTTCCTTCAAATCTTAGAATATTTTTAAAATGCAAAGAATTGTGTCTACCCTACCGAAAAATCAATGCTACACTGCACGTGAGAAAGTAGCTTCACTATTACTGGGTGTAGTTCCAAACCAAACTGTGGTCAGAGCCTCACCTCCGGGCTAGCTGTTCTGAGGTTTCCTCTCAGGTTTTATCGCCTCTCTTTCAAGCACCCAGTCTCCTTACCTTCTCTTCTACCTCGTTTCACATCCTAGCCTCTGGCCCGCTGCATTCTGAGTCTTGCTCTCAGAGATGGATCTTAGAAATAATGGCAATAATATATGATATTTTATATGTAGTTTTAGACAGAAAAGACTGATCATGGACGGGGTGGCTGGATATTTGTTTGTGCTTTCTTTCCTACCCTCTCCCACCACTAGGACCCTGGTTTCCCGTGAAAGAATTCACTCGCTCCTCATTTTCGGTCATGGAGTTTGGGGTTGCATAAACCCCATTCCCAGCTCTAGGGAGGAGCCATAAAGATCACCTTTTGTCATCTGGAGTCGAGCACCTAGAGAAGGCCAGGTTTTTAGTGGAAAGAGGGTGTGAAACTAGGAGGGTGGTGGTTTGGTTACTTCAGAAAACTTGGAAAATAACGAGCATAGAGCTACAAATTCACGGCCCGTGGTTGAGGTAATGAACCAGAAAACTTCCTCATGTCACAGCCAAATGGTTGCGATTTCTGAAAATAGACCCAAGGTCCAGCCATAAAGGTGGCTAAATTATAATGTATGAGAGGGGACCCAACACAACCCCAGCATTATCTCCCGGAGGGCGGGCCCCTTGTCTAGGCTTCCCCGCTAGGTGAGTGTTCTAGGAGCCCGTCTGCATCCGGGTACCCGCTGGCGTGGTGAGAGGCTGCGTTCGGCTTCAGTGAATTGTTTTGGAGACTTTGTGAACACGCTTGCGCATTTCATGACGGGCGATTTATGAGAACCACGTGCAGCACGACAACGCACCTGCCCACACTGTGCTGAGTGCTCAGCAGTTTTTGACCAAAAACAGCATCACCCCCGTGCCCCACCCTCCCTATGCACCCATTCCCCCTGCTCAGAGACTTATTCTTGCCCAGATGAAAAAAAAAGGTCTCAAAGGGAGACGTTCTGTCCATGTGGAAGAGGTGACACAAAAAGTGGCAGAAGCACTAAAAGGCATCAAAATGGAGGAGTTCAAAAACTGTTCTGAACAGTGAAAACAGCATCTCAGTAGGTGTATGGCATCTAATGGAGAGTACTTGGAAGGTGACTGAAGTTTAAACATGTAAGAAAAAAATACACAATTTTTTATACATACATTTCTTTTCGGGGGAGGGGTCCCCCTTGTACATAGAATTCAAAGCCAGAGATTCTCTTGTGTTAAAGTGATCACATTTATTGGAAAAGAGTGGAACCTTAACAATCAGAATGATGCATCTGGGTAAGTTCCAGAGAATCTGGGGACCTTAAACCTCCAGATTTTGTTGTGCCTCCTTGGCCAGAAGAAAGAGTTCCTTCTCTCTGTCTGAGGAGGTTAGGCTTCTCTTGCCTAAAGGACCTGTAATGACCTTTCCAAAGGAATTACCTTACAGGAAAGTCTTAATCTTCCTGTTCTCCTGACTCCTGACCTATAACTATATTAAAATCAGGGCATTGTGAACCAAGTATGGCCTGGGAGGAAGTAGCATATACAAGATTGCAAGGCTTTGCTAATACACATGAGCTCAAACCTACAGAATATTATCCTAATGGTCTAAGCATGTGGATCGGGTAGAAGGAATACAGTATTGGATGAGGCCAAATTTATTGATATGGAGGGGGTTGACCAGAAGTCTTTAATTTAATGTGTTACCTTAGATTGGCTCTGTGGGTTCATCTGGCTTGGTTCTGTGGGTTCATTGCTTGAATGAAATTTGGAATCAAATGTGGTTTGTGCTTACAGAAGTTGAAAAGCCAGAATTACACTGATATTTTGCAGAGAAAGATATTAAATATTGAAGGAAATTGGAATGATGTAATGACCCGCCTCCTAGTTAGGTTCTCAGGGAATGTCTGGAGGACACTTCTTGTATAAAGGCTTTGAGAAGGACACTAGGGAGGGGATTGCTGAAGCCCTTGAAGGCCTCTGGAATAGCTGCTCTCAGGAGGCTGGAGTAATGGGGGAAATGAATTCATGTGGGGTGAAGCACTCCCATTGTACTAAGGGACCAGATCTGAGGGGCTTGCTCATTCTGAAAGTCTGGAGTCGCCACAGTTCTAAAAGTGACCCCCAGAGTTCTTGTCCTAATACCAGGGACTGTGAGTATGATGACATATCAAGTCCATGTATATGTCATATTGCAGGGCAGGAGGGACTTTGCAGATGTCATAATTCAGGTTACTAATTAGTTGACCTTAAAAGAGGTAGGTCGTCCTTGGAATATCCAGGCAGACCTAATGTAATCACATCGACCCTTCAAAGCAGCAGAACGAGGCAGAAAGATGGCAAGTATGATATGTCATTGTTGGTTTGAAGATGGACAGGGCCACACGGGAAAGAAAGTGGCCAAAGGTGTTAAAAGAGGCCTGCTGGCCAATAGCTAGCAAGGAAACAGGAACCTCCATTCTCCAGCTAGAAGGCGCTGAATTCCGCCAACAACTTGACATAGGTTGGAGGTTGATTCTTCCCCAGAACCTCCAGGTAAGAGCCCAGCTTGGTGAGCACCTTGATTGCAGCCTTGTGAGACCCCAAGCAGAGAAGCCAGCCGTGCTGTGCCGAGTTCCATCCCGATAGAACTGTGAGCGAATACATGACTGTTGTTTTAAGCCTCTACATTTCATACAAAAGTGAAAATGAATACAGGAGCCATGCCTGAGTCCAAATGCCAAACAGAGAAAGTACTGGAAGCACTAATTAGCTCCTTATTTCTTCCACACATGGTAGGAGGTTTCTGCTGCCATTGTTTCTGTAAAATGCTTTTTTAATATCTTACTGTTTAATAACTCACCTTGTTAACCAGTTAATAGATCCTTGCCTACCCGTATGGGGAAGTAGAGGAGTGTTATTAATCTTCATGCGAGTTTGGGTTCACAGCCTACAATTAAACAGTGACAACCAAAAATTGTACTTACTCACCGGCTCAGTCATCGTTTTCAAAGTGTGAGGGAGACCCAAGAAGATCAGAATTTATTTATAAAAAACTGTGTACTTATTGTTACATGTTTAAACTTCCGTCACCTTCAAAGTACTCTCTGTTGGATTCAATACACCTGTTGAGACTCTTTTCCCACGGCTCAAAACAGGTTTTAAACTCATCAATTTTGATGCCTTTTGGTGCTTCCACCACTTTTTGTTTCCCCTCTTCCACCTCGGGCAAAACCTTTCCCTTTGAGGACTTTTCTCACCTGAGAGAACAAAAGAAAAGGTCGCTCGGGGCCAGATCCAGTAAATAAGAAGGGTGGGGTAAGGGGCGGTCATGCTGTTTTTGTTCAAAAACTGCTGAACACTCAGTGCAGCGTGGGCAGGTGTGTGGTCATGCCACATGCTGTCCGTGTAAATCACTCATCGTGAAATGGGCCCACAAATTGAAAGAGTCTCCAAAAACAATTCACTGAAGCTGGACACAGCCTCTCACAACATTGCCAGCTCGTACCCGGATGCATGTGGGTTCCTAGAACACTCACCTTGCGGGGAAGCCTGTCCTACACGGGGCCCGCCCTCTGGAAGATAATGCCAGGGGTTTTTGGGGGTCCCCCCTTATCTACCACTAACTGAGGTAGCTTGGTCCAAGAGTACTTGTAGATCCAGCCACTATGGGCTGGTATCAGCCTTCCTTTCTAGCAGTCTAGGCCAGTGGTGAGAAACTGTTGGTCACACGAGATGGGCAATGGTTTTGACTTGCCATCGCTCTTATTTTTTAGTATGAATGGCAGGCATTGAATTGTTCCTTCAAAATTCATATGTTGAAGTCCTAATGACCAATACCTCAGAATATGACTTTATTTGATCTTTATAGAAGTAACCAAGTTAAGTTGAGGTTATTAGCTTGGGCTCCAATGCAATATAATAGGGGCATCCTTGTAAGAGGGGAATCCTGGACACAGGGCTGTGCATCCAGGGAAGATGATGTGAAGAAACACAGAGAAAGGACAGCCATCCATACGCTGGGAGAGAGGCCTGAAACAAATCTTTCCCTCATAGCCCTCATGAGTCAACCCTTCTGACACCGTGATGTTAGACGTCTAGCCTCCAAAACGGTGATAGGACAAATGTATGTTGTGTAAGCCGCCCGGTCTCTGGGACTTTATTAAGGCAGCCCTAGTAAACTGATGCAGTATGTAGATCCCATCAATTCCTTGCGTCTTATCATCAGTGGCTATACATACGAGGGCATTCTGCCTGGACCCCTGAAGAGTGTGGAGTTTGTAGGCCCTAGTAATAAAGTTGGAGCCATGGTCCACACTTTCCCTCCCCTCAGATGACCATCCTGAGTCAGAGCCATTGGTTCATTCCGGTTCAGCCCAGACTATCTCAGTCTTAGCACTGAGTGAGGGAATGAGCTTCTAAGTTCCTAGGGTCTATGCTGAGTGCAGACATGAATATATACAGCCACCGGGGATCCGGCTGTGGGTAGGTGCCCTGCATGAAGTAAACTCATGCAATAGAGACTACAGGTGTGCCATCTGTTACTGAGATAGCTCAGTGCAAAATTCAGCCCAATAGGGGTGTTCCATCTGGGGCGGTCTCATTCATGTGAGCTTGGCCTGGTAGAGGGAGGTTCCCAGGCCTTAGTCGGAAATATCCGGTATGAAGATAGGCTTCTGTTTTGGTTCTTCGTGGAGGCCGGTGCACTTCTGAATGAGCACAGCTGTGGGGAGGGTGTCCGTGCTTTACTGCCCAGGGTGCCCTGATAATAGCCTAATGTCCTCTGATTTGGCTTGTCTTTTCCTTGCAATGTCAGAAAGCTTAGCAAAGAATGAGCATCAAAATTCATTTAAGAGTTGCCATTCGATACCAGCAAAGGGCGAGAGATCATCAATAATAGAAATAAGGCAATTTTCATTCTATTCGCACCCCGAGAAACTGCTCAATCCCTGGCAGACGAAGATGGCTGGTCTCTCTATGTCCTTGCTCGCCCGAAAACCTAAATTCCCATCATACCATCAATCAGAGAAGTTCTCATGATATTGAACACGCCCAATACAGGGCTGGTAGGTTCACCTTCCTGTTCCCGGGGGACACATTGGTTCCTCTTCGCATTTTCCTGCCTCCTCTCTAATGGTCTGTTCTCTGAAAGCAGGACACTGGGCTGGGGGCACCTGCTTCAAGCTGCTGCTGTCACTCATTCCTGGAGCAACGAGGAATGACCGTTCACATCCACACAACCACGACTACTGAAGTTACTCTTTCCAGGGTAGTTAAAAGCCACTCCAAGCCAACTTGCCATCTCCAGCTACATAGAGAGGTTGCTGGTTGTTCTAAATGGAATCAACCCATGAAGAAAAAGTTTAGACTTCTGTCTTCGCCTCGATGAAGAAAACTCTTTGAGAGATCATGACACGTTCATCTGTGTCTGTAATACTCAGGACAATTCCAAGCAAATCTAAGTGTGAAATAACTGGGGCCTGGACAAGGACTGTGGCTGTAAAGCACAATAGAACGGATGCATTAAGTTCAATTAGCAGGGAAGAGTCGTAACGGGGCAAAGAGCTGAATAAAACCCCAAAGTTTTGCAGTTGGGGAGCAAGCAGGCGATGGGGGAAGCCTAGACCATACAAGCTAGAGTTCTGCTGTTTCAACTGAGTATAAGGTGGATCAATGAAGTTCTAGTGGAGGATCTAGAAGGACATTTGAGAAATAAGATGTCGGAGAGTTGTGGTCAGTTTGGTGTCTGTGAATACGAAATATGAGGAGCTCTTAGAGGCAGTTACTACCCCAAGGAAATAGTAGATACTCCAGAACGTATCTTAATCAAATGGAAGGGGACCCTACAGAGGGAGCCAGCAAAGATGAAACTTCAAGAGTGCGAAGAGACGAGTGGGTGAAAACGGGCAGGTCTGCAGCCCCCTCACGCACAAAGGGTGAGAACAGGCCGGCGCTTTAGGAATCTCTGGTTCCCCTTTCATTGGAATGCTTTCAGTAAAACGGAAATCACGGCAATCACAACAGAGAGCCGCACAATTCGAAAACTAGTCGGAAAAGGCTGCAGGGGTGTTCGCCGTCACCAAGACGAAGCACCTGGAGGAAATAGGAGCGCGCAGGTGGGTGCACGGTTGGGCGGAGGGCGCACCTCTGCGTGTTTGAACCCAGCAGGCCGGGAAGTAACGGGAGAACGAAGCGACGATAGAGAAGGCGAGGGATCCGGGCACCGGCACGAGGAGAGGGCAGGTGGGCGGCTGAGGGACAGGTCCTTCTGCAGGGGACAGCTGCTTTGGGATCAGGATGTCAGGCGACAACGTGAAAAAATCCACCGTCAGTGGTATTTCCCCGAAGGACCACCTTCCAGGGCCTGGAAGGAAACGACTGACGGGGAGTGACAGGTGTTCAAAACTGTGAGTGCCCGTGCCTTGTAAAGGAGCCGCAGATCGTAGAGTCACGTTCGTGGCTTCACCCTGACGTGCCTCGTCGTCCTGTGAGCTTTCGTTTTCGTCCTGTCCCAAGTGCCCAGTACTGCACTCAGTCGTAGCCATGCATGGGGGGACAGGGGATAGTTACCCCTAAATTGCATCATGACTTTGGCGCTGAATTATGCTGGGTACTCGGTCAACTCGAATTCTGAAGCATAATTTTCCGGATTCTCCCTCACCAGGAAGGGTACCTGCATGCACACTGGCCATCTCCAAATGTCCGTGGACATCAGTCCCAAATGCAAAACGCAAAAATCACGTGCAGCATGCAATCTTAGTTTGGGAAGAAAGAGAGAACTGTAGGAAGGGCTCCTTTCTCCTGCCCGCTGAGGACAGAGCGGTCAGAGGACGTTGAGGGACGTCCGCTGGCAGCGAAGCTTGGATTTCTTGAACATTGTCCTTCCACATAGTTACTGCCATTTTCAGTCTGAAAACTCAGTAGGGCCTTAACACAGTGTGAGTTTGTTTATTAATTTCACTTATTTTCCTCATCTTGTCTAAGAATCCCGAGAGACAGTGGGGGTGGGGGGCTGGGACCCTTCGTACTTCCAGACTAAAGCTGCTTTCATTGAATCACATTCAACTGATTGACGTCTGAGCCCGACCTATGTGCACCCTCCTGAAAAAGTAAATTAAACATATAGGACTGCTCGGTGAGAGATATCCCAGTGTTGATTTTTCAAGACTATGTTCTCACACATGTGACTCTGGCTTTGTGGTTTTTCCCTTTTTTACTATTAGGGGAGAACAGACATAAATACGACGACGCGTTATAAACCGGGACATGCCTAATGGAATGGAAATGGCCTTATTTCTGTTATTGATGAGCTCTTTCCTTCTGCTGGTATTGCGTAGCAACTCTTACATGCATCTTTGCTGAGCTTTCGGAGGAAAAGACAGGCCCAACTAGAGGACACTGTTGTGACCATACGGGCGCCCCAGGAAGTAAAGAAGCACGGGGACCACCTCAGCAGCTGTGCTCGTTCAGGCGCGAGCCGACCTGCAGGGTCGGGGTTGGATCGAGCTCCGTGAAGCACAAAACCAGAGGCCCGTTTTCACTGAGCACGTTTAGACGAAGACCTGGGGACCTACTTCCGTGGGGCGACGTCACATTAATGAGACCTTTCTATATGGAGCACCCCCACAGGACTAAATGCTCTGAGCTATCTCAGTAGCAGGCAGCACCCCTTAGGTCTATGGCATAGGAGCGCGCTTCATGCAGGACACCTGTGCAGGAATGGGTACCTGGTGGCAGCATGAGGGCTGTCGGAAGGTCTCTGGCCATGTAGTATGAGAACCAGAGGCATTTAGGGCTGGGTTTTTTCCGAACAGCCCTCACATACATTCATGTCTGCACCTAGCATAAACCGTAATGACTTCAAACGGAAGGCCACTTCCTTGGAGGGGCTCTGAAGGCCGTGCTTAGCCACCATTCCTGCCTGGTGTCGCTGCCCCTGTGGGTGGGTGCCAGCTACATGATGCAGCGTCGGCCCTGAAGCATGGGTGTGCGGGGTGAACGGGGGGTGTTTATGTAGCGTGGGTGTCAGTCCCGGGCGCCCAGATACTCTCCGGACAGGTGTTCAGGGCCCGGTGTTTCCAGTCCCGAAAAGCGCTGCCGGTGCTCCTGACGGAGACGGGGGGTGGGGGTAGGGGGGGACCACACTCCGAGAAAAAGTCCAGGAATTGGTCTCTTTTTCAGTGTGCCCTGCTTTGTCCAAAGTCATTTGAAGTTATTCAGGATTTTAACTGGCCGTGTAATCTTGCATAAAGTTGGGTTTTGTTTTTTTGTTTTTTTTTAAGTCTAAGTATTTTAGACTAAGGCCAAGATACCCACAGAATAAGAGAGCTCATGAGGGGGCCAAGGCCGTTTGGCATGTCCCTAGCACGTCACAGTAAGAGACACAGTGCTGTATGGGCGTGGCGTTGTGCACAGTGACCGGCCACCATGACTTCTGTACCGGGGGGACTGTCAGGCTGGACACGTGGGAAGGTGCCACCCAGCCGACCCGGGAGCGCCGTGAGCTCCTCCCCCGGCAGACGGCGGCAGGGAGAGCGACGCGAAACACGACCAAGTGACAGCAGGCCACGAAGGTGCACGTCCCACCGACTCAGTTCACTGAGCTCGTCTACGTTTTCGGTCGTCTGTAGTACGAGAGTTTAGAAAATAATCTTTATTTTTGGGTGGGTCCCTGGCTGGGAATCGAACCCGGGCCGCAGCGCTGAGAGCGCCGAAGCCTCAGCCACTGCCCCACCAGGGGACTCCCCGAAAATCACCTTTTCTACATAAGAGCACACCGCGCCTTTTATGGAGAACTCAAACGTAATCGTGTCCTACATTGGTGGATACTGTCATTACCAAACTCTTCTTGAAATACTGTTTAATCGGTGGCTCCTCGTGAACAGCTAAGGGTCTCTGAGTGACATCAGGCAGCTACCGCTGGGGGATTTAGCGAGGTGCAGCTTAGGGGCCTCTGTGTTCGGGGGCAGCAGGGGTGAACCCGCCTGTCCAGGGAGCTCCCCCGAAAGGGTCACGTGGCTATCACAGCGGACTCTCCCACGGGGATGGGCACATGCCGGTCGGAATGTAAGCAGCCTCTCCGTTAACCAGAGTTCAAGCCACGGGCAAAATGCTGAGGGGGCCAGCTGCTTGAGTCCTGGCTAATGGAGCCGCCTGTACTTCTAAAATGTCACGGGGGTGTCACTACGGCACGTGACGCGGCATCTCGGATTTGGACATGCAGAGCGAGCGAGCGAACAGGAAAGAGGGGCCCTGGAGGAAACCCCAGAAAGGTGAAGCTGGGATAGGTTACAAATAAAGCACAAGGGACAGCTAACACAGCACAAACAACAGGGGGCTCCAGAGCACGGCTCCCCCTCTCCCTCTCTCTCTCCCTCCCTCCCCCCCCCCCCCCCCCCCCCCCCCCCCCCCCCCCCCCCCCCCCCCCCCCCCCCCCCCCCCCCCCCCCCCCCCCCCCCCCCCCCCCCCCCCCCCCCCCCCCCCCCCCCCGCCTGGGTTCAGAACCCTAACTCATCCCTGTGTGGAAAGCGGGGACAGTGACGATCCCTGTTGCAGAAAGTCAGTGAGTCAGGCGCACGGGAGCCCGTGGCCCTTAGCACCCTGAAAGGGAAGGTGTGCACAGTACTCACCGAACCTTCCCCGGGGGTACGCCCAGTGCCCTCTTCTCTTTCCATTCCAGCTCTCGTTCTCTTACTCTGTCACCCACTGCGATGGGAGGAGCCAGGGGCTCTCCTCTGCACGGTGGCCCTTCAGTCCGAATGATTTCGGGTAATTGGAAGCATTTGTGGGTGTATAGCTCTTCGGGGGGAGCGTACCCCAATCTAATTTCACAAAGCAGGAAGGAAGCACTCAGGGGAGTTACTCCGCCTCAAGGCGCCTGAGAGAGCGGCCCTTGGGCCACCCCTGGGGCAGGGGGACACGGAGGGAGACCTGCCGCCGGCCACACGACGTCCCAGAGAGCCTCCCTGCACCGTGCCCCTTCCCGTGCTCTGAGGCTGCCGTGGAAGCTGGGGGGCCTCACGGGTGGAGTGAGACGACCTCAGGCCTGCTTCCGCAGGGGGGCTCGGAGCGTCCGCTCTGCAGCTGGGCTTTTACAACGCGAGATGTTGTGTTTCTCCTGATCCTGGTTGTGGCCCCCTGTTTGCGGGCGCTCCCTGAGACACGCTGTGACGCTCACGAATCCTAGCGCGCTCCTCCCCCTCCCCCTCCCCCTCCCCTCCCACTCCCC
>PVJL010014034.1:0-29703 GCA_004026885.1 Lyroderma lyra | reverse complement strand
GAGAAAGGGGAGGGGGTGGGAGAGGAGGGGGGGAAGCTAAATATAAGGGGATGGAAAGAGGGGTCACATTAGGTGGTGAACTTATTATGCATCAAGTTGACAATGCACTGTGGAATTGTATGCCTGAAACCTACGTAATCCTTGCTAACAGATGTCACCCCAATAAGTCTAACAATAAAAATGAATTAAAAAAAAAAATTTTTAAACATTTAGTTATATTTACATAGCAATAAAATCATTTCCTACTTGAATTAAGAACACAAATGTATGTTGATTTATTCTATGAGTTTACATGAATAAGCAAATCAATTATTACCAATACCAAATTCATTTTAATGCCTACAGAACATCACATATAGAATTATAGAGGATGGGAAGAAGAATAAAATATGCTTAACTTTTTTACATCCTCATAGCACATTGTGCTTTAATGATGTTTTGAAGGAATAAAATATACTAAGTTTTTCTAGTATTAAATGAGCTTTTAAAATACATATAAAATATGTATGATAGTGACTTTCAATGTGTTTGAAAAATATAGTTTTAAGTATATTTATGTTTTTGCAATATAACTTTTTAAGTAAGTAAAATAATGCATATTCTAACAAAATATGTTGTCACAACTTTCAACAGTTAGTAGACAGATTTCAACATAAATTACTCAACAATCATGAGATTTAGATTTCATGCTCAACTTATCAGAATGAAAGATTCAAACCAGAAGTGGCTATACCTATATAATTGTGAATGAAAATGAACAAAAAACAAATACTAGAAGGGAAATTGGTTCTTAATTATTCTCTCTTGTTATGACAGATGATTTTGACAGTACCCTTCCTTTGGAAATCAGGCATTCAGAGTGTCCCAATGGCTCAGAAAAGGGGTATACAGATGAAAAGAACATTAGTGTAACAGAATACAAATAATCAATTCGTAACCACACCCTCAATTCCATTACCCTACCACTATAGCCATGATGTCCCTTACCTCTCTGTCACTGTTGCTCTCAGCACTAATTTTAACAGATTTTTACCTTTGGGGGATGGGGTGGTGAGCAGGGAATCCACTGAGTCACTGTGATGCGTTCTGAGTTTTCCTAGGTAAGGGCCACAGGAGTTTCCCAGGTGAGTATAACAAATCCTATGTGAGTGTATCTCATTTTGCACGCACACACAGTACAATAATTTAACATGTTGCAAAATTCTCCACTCGATATAATTTCTCTCTGGGTATTTAGGTTGCCTCTGCCTCATGACAAAGATTGGGTGAAGGTTTGAAGATTTTATTCAAAACCTTATCCATACATGTCTTCCATGTTATGGTATTTGAAAGGGAAGCAAAAGCAGTTTTGAGAAACTCTTCAAATATAGGTTTGGTCAAACCAACCTTCAGCTGAATAACTGATACTTCTAAGATTTGACCAATTGTGGTGTTCTATAGGTTGTATCATTGATTAGATCGAGCTTGTTCAACTCTCAGCCCCTCATTATGGCCCAGGACAACTTTGAATATGGTTCAACACAAATTTATAAATTTTCTTAAAACATTATGAGGTTTTTTGTCTGTTTGTTTTTAGCTCATCAGCTATTGTTAGTGTTAGTGTATTTTATGTTTGTGGCCCAGGGAAGCCAAAAGACTGGACACCCTGGATTAGATCAAAAGTTATGGCAGGAGAAATCCTAGCACATTTTTATCATTAGGTTTGCATTTATTATACCTAGCAATACAAAACCACATTGTACCGTTTCACCCTTTTTATAGCTTTATAACTTTGGCTCTTGTCACTCTGTTGGATGTGGACCAGGTTAGCTCCATAAAGCCCAATATTGGAAATAATTTAAACCCTCAAAGTCAATGTCACCTTACCTATTTCATCTGCCTAATGACTTCTTCTCTTTTCCTATGACCCAAACAGGTATGTATTCACATTACTGGGAAGAACAAACTCTCCCTACAGTTACACAATGGAGTAATTTTTGCCCTTCTATTTAACCAGCATGAGCCCAATATTTAAAAGGTTTCTTCTGAAACCATGCCTTCAATTAACATTCACAATTTCTAAATTAATAATTGCTGACCTTAACATTCAGGATGTCTGAAAGACCTGTTTCCAATAGGGGGGAGAGACCCCGACCCAGTCAGAGAAATCTACTAATTACCTATGCTTCCTAAGTCTTTGGTCATTTTCTCTTATCGCTGCATAAAGAATCCTAGAATTTGGCTTGCTGCCTCATCACAGCTCTGGGTCAAGGTCCTACAAATGACCTTGAACATGATCCCCATCTCTCTTTCATATCCAAATTAGTAGTCACTCATTTACAGCATACAGTTTGCAGAATCCATACCATTCCATTTTTCATATAACCTGGATTTTCCTGCAGGGAGACAGTGGCACGCTGAATTGCACAATAGTCTCATGACTTTCTTTTCAAAAATGGAATCATTATAATTATTAAAGGAAACCACGCAGGTGGTTTATATTGAATAACAAAGTAAGGCATTCCCAATGGGAAGTATTTTCCAACTCACTTCAAGGATTCCGTGGAACTGTATTTTTTCTTTAAGAAATCATAACTCTGGGGAGACTCAGATAGAATCCTGCCAAATCTTACAACAAGGAAGAAAAGCTTTTCTAACAGATAAAAAGGAAAATTGCCTGATATATACATTCAGAGCCTTAAAGCATCATCTCTGAACTACCAATTTGTGAGGTGTGTAACTTCATCACCTACAAAGCCCTGTTATTCAGTATCTCCTCGCCCATGGTGCTCAAGCTAACACCCTTCTAGAAGCATCCTTGAGCTTCATTATCCGCCCCCTGACACACAGGCTGGATACCAGGGTGGACTGAGTAGCTCCCCTTGAAATTTCGGTCCCGTATGCCTGACTCTACTTCTTGAACTTCCTTATTCTGTGAATTGTGCTCCCATCCTTAATGGCAGAATCCTGATTATGTTCATTTTTCGTGCTTCCCTGAGTCAACTTGGATTCTGTCCTCCCTGCATTTATTGTATGTTAGCCTGATTCTAGAATTTACAATATTACTGCTTGAGCTTGAAAAGAAACAGCACTAAAATTCTCAAGTCCATCTAGTCCAATCTTTTTTTTTTTCAAAGCAGGGAAAAACTGAACCCTGAGAATGTGTCTTTCCCAAGGTCATATAGCTAGTTAGAGATATAGTTGGAATTTCTGGAAGTGAAATTTCACGTATTTGGACCACCTCCTCTTGTCAATGATTTTTACTCATCACCCCCATGAATCAATCCCATCACAGCTATTTAAAGGAAGAGTGAGAGTTTTTCTGCACACCCTTGTTCGTCCTTCCTCCCCACATACTCCCTCTAAATACGCTGGAGACAGACAAAGTCCACATTCCTGGAAGGGGTAGATGGAGACACGCTAAATATGTGACAACACCAGGGAAACACCTCCCTATACAAGCATCCATGCATGTTATTCAAACTGTGTCAAGTGAAACTCAATTTCCTGGAGGACTGGGGCTCAGGGGGCCAGAGCGGTGGTGAACAAAACACAAAAAGCTTCTGCACAGCAAAAGAAACCATCAACAAGGCAAAGAGAGAGCCAACTGAATGGGAGAAAATATTTGCAAATAACGCATCAGATAAGGGTCTAATATCTAAAATACAAAAAGAACTAATAAGACTCAACAACAACAAAAAAAAACAAACAAGCCAATTGGAAAGTGGGCACAAGAACTAAACAGACACTTCTCCCACGAAGAAATACAAATGGCCAGCAGACATATGAAAAAATGCTCATCCTCATTAGCTATGAGGGAAATGCAAATCAAAACCACAATGAGATACCACCTCACACCTATGAGAATGGCTATTATCAACAAGACAAGGAATAACAAGTGCTGGAGAGGATGTGGAGAGAAAGGAACTCTGGTACACTGCTGGTGGGAATGCAAACTGGTACAACCACTGTGGAAGGCAGTGTGGAGGGTCCTCAGAAAATTGGGAATGGAGCTACCATTTGACCCAGCAATCCCCCTTCTGGGGATCTATCCAAAGAACTTGAAAACCTTTGTCCGCAAAGACTTATATACCCCAATGTTCATTGCAGCGCTGTTCACAGTGGCCAAAACATGGAAACAGCCAAAGTGCCCTGCGACAGATGACTGGATAAAGAAGCTGTGGTACATATACACAATGGAATACTACTCAGCTGTAAGAAAAGATGAAATATTGCCATTTGCAACAAAATGGATGAACCTGGAGATCATCATGCTTAGTGAAATAAGCCAGACAGAAAAAACAAAGAACTGTATGACTTCACTCATATGCGGAATATAAAACTGAAAGCAAAGAAAAAAAGAAATGAACAAACAAATAACCCATGGACACAATCAATAGTTTAATGTTTATTTGGGGATGAGTCGGTTAGGGAGGGGAGAAAGGGGAGGGGGTGGGAGAGGAGGGGGGGAAGCTAAATATAAGGGGATGGAAAGAGAAGTCACATTAGGTGGTGAACTTATTATACATCAAGTTGACAATGCACTGTAGAATTGTATGCCTGAAACCTATGTAATCCTTGCTAACAGATGTCACCCCAATAAGTCTAACAACAAAAATGAATTAAAAAACAAAACAAAACAAAAAACAAAACAAAACACAAATGTTAATCCAGGGGGTGCAACTTGGAGGCTGGTTGCAACCATGAGCAAGGTCTAGGAGTCCATAAACCGCTTAAACTATCAGCCCACTTCTCCGTAAAAATACCACACACACACACACAAAAATACCTAAACCCTAGTTTCATGGCAGAAGGACAGGTTTCCTCTTCCCCTATATTCTGGTTTAGAGAACTTACTTTATCTTCTCCCTTTTCATTGAAGATGAGAAAACTAACTCCTTGACAGAACCATGAAAGATTGTATAGACGGTTTCTAGATAGGCCCCGAGTCATAGATTATAACCGTAAGTGCCAAGAAGGCATCTGCTGTACCTAGAGTGCTCAAAACCCCTACTGTAGCCGCTTAACCACGCACGACCCTCTAGCATTCCGTGTCACTGCTGCACTGCAAATACAGCTGTGGTAGGGGAGTGTATTTTTCAGTAATTACTCAGTTGCTCCTCACCCTACCTTACAGGAGGAGTATGCATCCTTGCCTCATTGATATTGGACTCGGCCATGTGATTTGCTTTAGCTAATGTTACGTTGGCACATCTGACTCTGATACTTCGAGACTGCCTTTAGAGGCATTGCTTGTTTTGCTCTTTTCTCTGGGAGCTTTTGACCTCCGTTACCTTAAGAAGAACGTGCTCATATAGCCCTCTGGTACAAACATGACAGACAAGAGTGCTGGGTCGGAATCCAACCCATGGCCTGGAGGCAAGCCCAGCTGGGCTCAGCCTTTCTCAGCCAGACTCCAGCTGAATCACAGAGAAATCAATTTGATTGTAAACCACTGAGATTCTGTGGTTGCTAGGAGCACTGGCTGACGCACACAATAGTGATAGCATATGTCGTTCTATTCGTTGCTTTTTAAATCTTTGCTGGATTTCCATTGGCATATACTGTGCCTTCCCAAACATACTGGAAGACACTTGTGCTGTCTGATACATGTTTTTAACTTCTCTGGTGCACCCCACATGCACCCCACTGTAACCACACACTATATTCTAGTTTCAAAAGCCACTGTTTTTCTCCTGTACCGTACATTGGAGTAACTCTTTCCAGTACCATTGATGGCTCTCAGTGACACATTTCATTCCAGGGGCCATCTCAGAGTGTCTTTTAAAAGCACAGAGGCTCAGGATAATCAGCAGAACTGAGCAAGTGGAGAATCCTTCATATGGGGGTACTGCTGGCAGTTTCAGACACTTTTCCATTCACGGTAGAACAACTTTGGTACATAATTGTAAAGGCCATTTTTCTCCAGGCAGAAGAGCTGTTTTTAGTAGCACAGGGCCTGCAAAACCCTTTAAGGAGAAAGCCCTGCTTTCCCATTGGATTTCTTCATGAACCTGGTACTTAGAGCTACCCTCGAGGCTCAGGGCTGATATATTTACTATTACTGTTCTAAAAAAAGCGCACAGGTCAAGCACGGCGGACCTCAAGGTGACCTTTACCTGTGCCCAGTCCAGTCTTTCCCACCCACTTACAGCATGACACACAGTCCTGAAATTTATTCTGCCCTCCCTGAAGTAGGAAGGGCAAGGATCTCTGACAGAACTGAAGGGAACTAAGGGGGTGAAAGCAACAAGGGAGCAAGTGAGCAGAGATGGCATTTGCATACAGGGGTGCTCTGGAGGTCACAGCAGGTAGGGGATCCGAACTCTGAGCTTCACACAGAGCACTGAATCCATCTAATAACAGCCTGAGTTCTTTTCTTGTGCCCTCACCCACCCCCGGTCTGAATTGAAGTTTCTATTTCCACTTAATTTTCCATGCCTGGGCAAAGAATCAGGGGGAAACCATCTATAATTATTTACTTGTACAATCTTTTCCATTCCCATTGTATAGCAACCTCTAACATAAGGCAATAACAGATACCAGTGTATGCTTGTCATATATGTCACACACTGTTAGTGTTAGGAAAACTATCCAGGTAGTTTACTGAGGTGAGTTTTCCTTATAACATGAAAACATTCAACTGAGAAATGATTTACCATGACCAAGTAACACCAGTTGTACTACGGTTTGATAGGCATTTAAAGCATTAAAGATCATTTAAAAATGTATTAAGGGAAAGGGTAAAAAAAAATGGCAGTGACTCCCAAATTATATCAGTGGCGGCAGACGGGAGCTTAGCCAGTCTATTGAAAAGATTTAATTACATCTCTTTCTTACCTTGAACGTCTGAATCAATTTGATAGACCGCTTAAAGCCATGGTTGTCTGAAGAACAAACTCTTCCTGAGGCTGGTGAAGTGACTCCCCCTAACAGTAAGACTTATTAATAGCAAATCAATGATTGCCAAACCTAAGGCTCAACAAAACAAAGCTCTGTTGGAACTTACCATATTCTTTCTGTGACATTTTCAGCTTTAAATGTCCATTTGTTTTCTTCTTTGAAATCTTGACATGTAAAATCTTGACAGGTCATCACGGAGCACTTCTGATTAAGATCTCTGCAAAAGAGGGATGAAACACTGAGAAAATAAAGTAACCTGTTTTGTTTCTATTTGTGTTATTCCTAATTTATCCAAAGTTAGCAAGATTTCTATCCTTTGTAGAAGAGCTAAACAAACTGGCACAGATTCTCCAGGGCTTGCAACAAAAATCAGAAAGGTTATGGGAAGGTCAACTTTTAATTAAAGAAGTTAAAACTTCTGGAATTGGACAATATTTTAGGTGATGGCTTTTCACAGTCATTTGTCATGCTTGTCTGGAGACACTCCAGGGTAAGAATGTTTCAGCATCTTTTGCAGACTGTGGAAAATATTTGTTAACAGGTTACTGCAAAGTTTGTACAAGATTGTTTGGTTTATTCTAGAAATGTGAACTCTTTCCATGGTCATTCCTGCCATGGGCATTTGGAATCAGCGTTCGCTGAAGACAGTCATCACAGCTTCTTTTCAAGTTTTTTTTCTGAGCCTAAGGATAAGGGCAAGTGTGAAGAATGTTTGTGGCTAGGCTGGAAATCAATGGAAAATGTGTTATGGTTTTACAACAAATCCAGCAGCGCAGATTGTCTTTGTGTTTGGGAGTTAATCTCCACTCTCTAAAAAATGCTCCTAATGCTGGTTTCAGCAAGGCAAGAAAAAGACTTTGCTGGAACCCCCTCCCCTCTACCACCACCCCAAGAGAACACACTACTACGTCACACAGCTCTCACAAATGAGTGGGGAGATCATTTTAAACCTTAAAGCCTGTTTTAAAACACAGGCCAACCGCTCTGATTCTCGCCAATAACAACTTCAGAATTAGGATACAGGCAGCATTCTCCATAGAGCAGTGACTTTTGTGTGGGAAACCCAGGGAAGAAAAGTTGCTTTTCTTTTTATTTTTCTTTTGCAGCTGGACACAAGTGAGGTGGGAGCCTTTAACATCATGCAGAAAATACAACTATATTCATGCAAGTGTGTATCTGGCGATAACAACTCAGAGAAAGTGGTAACTAGTCAGGGGGTTTGAGAGGGTCTGGAAATAAACTTTGAAAGTATAAAAGCTGAAAACCAGTGTGTTCAAACTTTCCTTGGCCATTTAAAAGTCCATATAATCCCGGAGTTTCAAATCAACATTTGGGTCTCCAAATTCCAATGCTTCAACTTTTCAGCCTGATTCCAAATAATAGTCCTGGATGTAAAATGGGAATGGGCCCCAAATATTGGAAATGGAGATAGAAAAGTCATGTAGCTGTTCACGGATTACTTTACAGCGGAGGCATAAGCCCTCAAATATCAGTCACCTGCCTTTACGGGGGCCCCTCCCGCCCGCACAAAAGCCCCGAGTCACACTACGAACTGCTTTCGTTTTTCCCATTGTGTTGAGCGGTGGAGTGTTTTACTGCATAATATGATTCTGCTGAGAAATAGGGGGTGTGAGGATCACACCTCCACAAACCCTCAGAGGACCAGAAGGAAAGCACTGCCCCTTCTCCAGAGTGGAGGAGAGGTGAGGTGGGTAATTCCAACTATGACTTGATCCCCAAACCAGTTTTAGTTGCTTTGGGGTGCTTGGCAGGCTGTTGAAAGTTTTATATTTCCCGCTCAGGGGCACTGCTTTCAGGCCAGTGTCAGCATGGAGGACTCCTCAGTTATGGGACAGATTTCTGTCACTAAGACAATGAACTTCAGGAAGGTTTTCATGATGGGCCACCTCTTAGAACAACCCAGTCCTTTAAAGTACAGGGCTCGAAATTCAGACACTGTAAGCGCCGCGGAGCCATTCCCTTGGACCGAGTCCTTCCTTGACCACTTTTGAAATGAAATAAGCCCATTGCACGTACCTTCTCCATACTGGGGCTTCCAGGCTTCTATTTAAATGAAATTTCCTCTTTTGGAGTTCCTGGACAGGCACACAACTCGCCATGACTCAGAAGGGCTCGGTTTCAAAATCTCTAAACCTGAAATGACCCCTCACGGGAGACGCCTCCTTCCCAGGCTTCCCTTCCTTTATTACTTCTTTGCAGACAGTTCTCTTCCCACATCGCCTCCCTCCTGCACCAGGAGGCCTGGCTGCGAGTGTGTCCTGGATCACATACCCCAGCTCTTTCCCGGGGCCAGGGGCATAAAGTGCAAACCCCTTAAAGGGCTCCCCTGAGCTGGCCCCGCCCACCTCTCTATTCGCAGCTCCTGTCTCCTATTGAGTTATATCACTCGCGACTAGTTTATGCTAATCGCCAGTGCTCATTTTCTTAAAGACATCTCACTCTTTACACGAGCGAGCTTGAGCTTTCCTCACTGCCGATCCAATGGAAAATCACCCCTCGGCCTTGGCGTTCGAGGTCCTCCATATCCAGAGGACGATTAGGAAACAGTTTCAAAGAAAGGACATGTGGGGTGACTGATCATTCTCAACTTGGAATCAAGGGCAGGGATGAGACCACAAGTAGGGATCAAGTGACTCCAGCTGAGAAATGCCAAAGTAGGGCTCCAGTGCCAGCAAAGCTTCTGGGGCCGCCCCTGCCAATGTTTTCACACGCACAGAGGCTGCCCATACGTGCTGTTTTACATAGGAGAGAACCTTTCCCCCCCTCTTTTGATTTTTCTGTCCCTTTACAAATGGTACATAGCCCAGTGAGCCTAGGCTAAATGTGGTTGGGGAGGCTGAGGAACAGAATATTAAAATGGATTTAAATATAATTACATTAACTAGCCGCCTGTGGCTAGTGGAGCCGTAGCTCTCAGATCTGTGGTTCGCAAGCGGCATCACCTGGGAGGTGATTAGCCCTGTTGATGCTCAGGCCCCGGCTAAATCAGAATGTCTAACAAGCTCTCCAGGTGATTCATCTGCACGTTCAAGTATGCTAAGCCGTGCTCCACAGCATTTGTTTGCCATTGGGCTGACTTTAAAAACATCATCAGTCTCCCTGCCACCTGAGGTTTTGGAGAGCCCTGTGCACAAGCTTCCTCTTAGGCTGGGAAAGCCTGACTCCTCTTGGCCACCAACCTGTCCTCATACTGCTGCCTCCAGAGAAGCAGTGCCTGCATGGGTGCTAGGATTCCTTTAGTTCTTATCCTTACTGGCCTCTTCCCTCGCTGGAGAATTGGGTGAACATTTGGCCACCTGCCCTGCAGCGCACTGATGCTATGTGTGCAGGGGTGTGTGTGGGTGGGGTCCCTCTGGTTACTAGCCTGCCCTCCTCCTGGGAGTCCTTGGTCCACAAGCCTGCCTATTGGCTGGGGAACTGTGGTTCCTTTTGCCCAGAGTCTGAGTTCCCTTGGGGAACTTTTCAACTGCCAGCCTGCCCATATGCTGTGATTCCAATTGTCCTAGCCATCAGCCTTCCCCCTTACTGGTAAACTGATATCACTTTTGGCAACCTTTTCTGCAGTGCACAGATGCCCTGAATGCCCATCTGGTCACTAGCCTCCCTTCGCTCTAGGTCACAGATGTCCAACCTTGTGGCTTCTCTGGGCCACACTGGAAGAAGAATTGTCTTGGGCCACACATAAAATATACCAACACTAATGAGAGCTGATGAGCTAAAAAAAAAAAAAAATTCACAAATAAATCTCATCATGTTTTAAAAATTTGTGTTGGGCTGCAGTCAGAGCCGTTCTGGGCCACAGGTTGGACATGCCTGCTCTAGGTTTTCCTGGATACTTTGGATCACAAGCCTGCCCATGGGACACAGAGTTGTAGTTCATTCTGCCCATAGTCCTATCCTCACGCTGGTGCCTTTGAGGGGAAACTTCCAGGTAACAGCCTGTGGACATGGATGGTTCTGCCTGTTCTTCTGGACTCCCACTTGACTGCAAAACCGAGAGTACTTTCGGGCATCTTCCCTGAACAGTTCTGATGCCCTGCGGGCCCACCAGCTGACTAGCCTGCCTGCACCCTGGGATTTCTGGGATCCTTGGGGACTCAAGACTGCTGGCCTGCTGGGGCAGTGTGGCTCCTTTTGTTTCTGTCATTTTCTTATGACGGTGTCCTGGAAGGACCCTCTGAACAGCCACCTACCTACCCACGTGCTACCTTTCTGGTTGTCTTCAGACCACCTGCCTTCTGGCTGGCTGGGGAACCAAAAGCGCTTTGGGTCACCTCCCGTCAGAGGCACTGGTGCCCTAGTGTGCCTTTTTGTTTTCTTACCTGCTCTGTGCCATGTGCTGTGGTTCCCATGCTCCTTCTGGCCGTCAGGTTGCTTCCTTGCTGGGCAATGGAGACCACTCTCGCCCACCTTTCCTGTAGCACACTGACGCCCTGGAGAGATGTAAAATGGTATAGCCACTGTCAAAAACCATTTGGCAGTTCCTCAAAAAGCTAAGCACAGAGTTACTATATGATTCAGCAAGTCTTCTAGGTACACACCCAAGAGAATTGAAAACACATTCACGCAGAAACTTGTACACGAATATTTACGGCCACATACTCGCTAGAGGAAAGACAGTGGAAACAACCCAAATGGAAAGAAGGAATGAATGAATGAGCAAAATGGGTATTACCCATACAGTGGGTATTATTCAGCCATCAAAAGGGACGAAATACTGACACATGCCACAGCGTGGATGAGCCCTGAAAACTTCATGCTAAGTGAAACTAGTCAGACACAAAAAATAACATAGTCTATGATTCCATTTATGGTTAACTTCAGAATAGGTAACCTATACGGTGCAATAGTGATTGGGCTAGGAGATCAGAGGAGGGGGAGTCTGTGGGTATAAAGATCCTTTTAGAGGTAATGAGAATATTCTGGAATTAGATAGTGGTGGTGGTTGGCAACACTATGACTACCCCAAACACCCCACTCAAAAGTACAGTTTAAAATGGTTAAAATGATGAATTTTATATTATGTGATTATCTTAATAAAAATTTAAAAATATATTTATCCCAAGGTCCCAGCTCAGAAATCTATTGTTTTAAATAGCTTTAAAAATCGCTGTGATTTTAATGGAGATGTTCCACGGTCTAGTGTTTGAAAATCAGAGTAAAAAACCGTGGATCCTTGAATAATGGTTTCCAATTTATTTTCTAAAAATAAAAGTTACTACTAACCAAGGGCAAACAAGCCCCCTTTTCAAAGATGTGGGTGAAATATGATTTTTCAAAGTCTGGTGGGGAACTTGTTTTTAAGAGGGTTGTACAGGATTGAACTCCACCTGGTGTCCGGATCCCAATGGAGTAGTGTCCACTGGTGTTCTCCCACTGACCACCTGGTAAAGCCATATTGGACGAGTGTTCTTTGGGTGGAGAACTAAAATCGATCCCGCTGTAGCCTCTTGCCTGATGACAAACTAAATGAAGTAGTCATGGAACAGAGCAGGAGAAGCCAAAAGAAGAAGAACAGGGTTAATGAATACCTTTGCAAATCCTCTTCTATAAACCTGGGCTTGGCCTATGAGCGACAACTCTTCCAAAAGTGCTCCTTTTGAGATTACTTCAAAGTCACAGCTATAATCAGATCATGAGGTCATGCAACTGAAGTTCCCAGGGTTTCTGTCAACAAAGGAGATGTTAGCCCTGCAACTTCTGTTGCCAAAGGGACTGCATTTAGATTATTAAAAAAAATTGTTCCTGAATTATCAGCATGAGAAAATAGACACCAGTGCTGGGTAAATCTAATATACTTGGCTAAAGTAAAGTTACAGCACGTAAAATGATAGTTTTCCCCATTTTATTTCATTTGATAATATAAAAAAAATGTTCTCCAGTTGCTTCACTTGTTGCCATACTGTGTGTTTCAAGCCCCATTTTGTTGATCTTTAGTATCCACCTATTATGGCCCAAATTTTCCCTTAATTTATTCAGGGATTTATAGAATGATTAATGTGCCCTTGGCTCTGAGGATACGAAGACAAAAACAAAACAAACCAACCAAAAAACCCCCATACCTGTTTCTAAGAAACCGCCACAGAGTGACAGGAGAACATAAAAGGTGGTGTTTCATTAAAGGTAAGGGATTGTTTTCTTTTCCACTTTCAGAGAAATCTCTCAATAATGTTGTGCTTATGAGCCTTGGTTTTGAGATAGTAGTTTTCAAATGTATATTCTAAAGTTAAAAATAATTTCATTGCTTCTCATTCCACCCAGATTGTATGGACAGGTCAATGTGAATATTGCAGAGAGGGGTCTGTTACTGTCCTAAAAATTTTCCCATTTTTGAGCTGGACCTTATATTTCCATGCAGACATAGGGATGCTAACCACTGCAATTTTATGAAATGCAACCTTTTTAGACCTATGGTAAGAAAAATGCTGCAAAAACACCCCCCCCAAACAAACAAACATGCAAATAAAACCTTGTCCTCTTGTCCTGTAAAGACCACCACCTACTTTTTTTCTTGCACATTTCCCCCACTTAAGACTAGTTGTGAAAAAAAAAAAAAAAGACTAGCTGTGGAGTAGCACAAAACTATCTGCTTCTTAATAGAGAACACCCAAAACCAACAGTACACATTAACTAACACCTTAAAGACCATACAAACACAGAGATTATAACAACAAACTACAAAAATAATCCATTACAGTAAAGCAGTGCTTATCTAGGAATGCAGGAATGATAAAAATATAAGGACATGTACAAATATAATTATGTCAATAATACATACAACAGCTGCAGAAAGACCTTTGATAAACATTTAAAGGTAATTTAAAAAAGAAATGAAAGGCTTTCTGATTAATATATGGATAATTAATAGTCCTTATCATAAACCTATCATCATTACAATCAATAGCAGATCTCTAGAAGGAGCCCCTGTCAACTCAGGAAAAACTAGCAGATATCTAAGTTTATTGTTTTTATATAGTAGCATTTTGGAAATTTTTATGAATGTGGGAAGTCATAGGAGTAAAAGAAAATAACACACAAAATTATTTTGAGATGACTTGACCATACACCTAGAATTCCAAGACATTTAGCTGCAAATAACAATCGCTAGTCTTAATGAAAGCTTAATCAAGGTACCACTATATGAGAAATACTCAGAAATCAATAGTACTCTGTACTTTCATAATATAGACATATAAAGCATAATTGTAAAAAGATCCATTCAATAAAAATATAATTCCCTTAAAAGCAGAAGGGATCAACATAAGAGATGTGAAAGTTGAATAAATAAAATTGCAAAATTGTACTGGTGTATTGAAAGGAAGATCTGAATAAATGGGAATTTGTGACATATTACCAGATGGAAAGAGTGAATATTTTCTCATTGTCCTCTCCAAGTTATATTTTAGATGACCTAGAATTCAATGCTTGATCTTAAATGATTTATCCCCCCCTTGGAAGTTGACAATTTCATTCTAGAGTTTAACTTTGAGAACAAATAGCTAACATTCATAAATACATATTTGACATATGGATGTTCACAAAGGGATGAATAGATCCAGAAATGGTAACTATGTAGGTAAATATAGAAGATTTTACAATTTAAATCACAATTTAATTCTTTTTAAAATCTTTTTAAAGGATAATTAACCATTTTTTCATAGAATTGTCATATAACCCAGCAATCACCTTCCAGGTATAGACCCAAAATAATTGAAAGCAGGAACTCAAACAGATATTTGTAGACCAATGTTCACAGAAGCATTATTCACAGTAGCCAAAAGGTAGAAACAACCCAAATGCCCATGGTCAGGTAAAAGGATAAATAAACAACTTATGCTATAAACACACAATGGTGTGTTATTCAGCCTTAAAAGGTAATGACCTTCTGACACACGCTACAACGTGGATGGACCTTGAAAACAGTAATGCTAAGTAAAATAAGCCAGACACAAAAAGGACAAATATTGTATGATCCCACTCACAGGAGGAATCTAGAGTAGTTAAATCCACAGAGACAGAAAGCAGAAAAGTGGTTACTAGGGGCTGGGGAATGAAGCAATGTGGAGTTAGTGTTTAATGGGTACAGAGTCTCTCTTTGGGATGATAAAGAAGTTCTGGAGCCGGATGGTGGTGATTATGGCACAACGAAGTGAATCCACTTAAGATACTTAAAAATGGTTAGGATAATAAATTTCATGTTATGCATATGTTACCACCATAAAAAGATAATTAACTTTAAAAAAATAACAATGGATTGTGGAAACACACAAACACAGACCTGGAGGGGAGGAATATAAGAATACGATGGTAACATTTTTATATTATTTGTGAAATTGTGTAGAGTTATGTATGAGTGGTATGTAGTTGAAAGTAAACAGATAAGTTAAAGTCTATACTATAAAACCTGAAGTAATCACTAAAATAAGAAAACAGTGATAACTTATAATCTAATAAAAGAGGTAAAATGAAATAGAAAGCATTTAAATAATCTAAAAGAAAGCAGAAGAAGAGAGAAAAAATACCAATAAAGGCTTCAACCTAACCATATCAATAATTCTATTACATATAAAAGTTCTAATTATCATAATTAAAAGCTAAAGATTGTTGAGTAGACAAAAAATTCAAAATCCATGAAACACAATACTATAAATATAGACACAAATTGGCTAACAGTAAAAGATTGGAAAAGTACACCCTGCCAACACTACTGAAATAAAACATGAGTGGCTATATTAATATTAAAGATTTCAGAGGAAAGAATATTACCAAGGAAAAAAATGATTATTTCATAATGATGATGGTGTCAATTCATCAAGAGAACATTATTATTCTAAACTTTTAGACATAGATGCTCAACATCATTAATTACTAGGAAAATGCAAATTAAAGCCACAATGAGATACCATTACACACCCACTAAGAATGGCTAAAATTAGAAAGACTGATTATACCATGTGTTAGTGACAATGTCAAAGAACTAGAACTCTCATACACTGCTGGTGGGAAGATAATAAGAGGCAACTACTTTGGAAAACAGTTTGACAGTTTCCTAAAAAGTGTGACACACATTGACAATATGCTTCAGCCACTCCACTCCTAGATATTTATTTACCTGAGAGAAATGAAAGCATATGTCCATACAAGGACTTGCTCATGAATGTTCATAACAGCTTTATTTGTAATAGCCAAAAACATGAAATGAACCAGATGTCCATTGAAAATAGAATGGATAAACAATCTGGGGGATAGCCATCCAGTGGAATGCTGCTCAGCAGTAAGATGAATGAACTACTGATACACACTACAACCTGGATGGATCTCAAAATACCTGTAAGCTAGATCAAAAGAGGATGGGAGAAAGCAGGTGTGAAGGGCATTTGGAGCAAGAGATAGAAGATACAAAAGGTGGTGGTACATTTTAAGTATGTGCATTTACTGTGTGTCAACTATACCTTAGTAAAGCTATTAAAGTATGTAGAATGTATTGTATATAGTCATTTTATATTTTTTAAGATAGGAAAAGATGGGTGGACAAATAATATTGGGATAATTCATTAGCAAATGGACAACAATGTATCACACAAAATACGAATAAATAGTTTTATATAAAGTAATATAAATAAACAAAAATTAACAAACATAAAATGGAAAGAAATTGGTCACTTATCAAAAACTGCAGAAGAGGCTGAGTTTCTAAGGAAAGATAGAAATAGTCACAAAGAAAAAGATGAATGGATGATTCTGTCTATTCTACAAAATGCCATCTGAGAAAAATATCTGTAGCAAAAATGCCTGAGGTTGAACATCTCTAATATATAAAAGGTTTGAATAAATATATCAATTCTAAGACCAAAAAATAAGCAGGAAAAATATATGAATAGCCAATTCATAAAAGAGAAAATTCGACAAGTAAATGTTCAATAAAAAAGTGGCAACATTTTTTACCCACTTAATAAATAAAGCCTTAAAATGAATGCTAGTAAGTGTATGTTAAATCTGATACCCTTCTATATTACTGGTGCTTTGAATATTAGTATAAACTTCAAGGAATGTAGCATCTTTAGTTTTTAAGAATCATAAAACAATTCAAATCTTTTGGTATAGTAATTTCCCTTCTGAGACAGCCTAAGAAAATAATGCATATTCTGAAAGTGTTATGCATTAAGATATTTTTCAAGTAACAATAAAAACTAGAAACAGTCCAAATAGATAGATAGGAGACTTGCTAATTAAATTAGTGTATAATTGCTCAATGGTATATTTGATAGGTATTGAGCAAAACATAGACACTATAGAGCAATATGAAAGAGACATAATATAAAGTTTAAAAGCATGATATTAAATTTTATGCACTCTGTGGTTAAAATAATGTAAATATTTTAATGCAGCAAATGTGAAAGGTAAACATAAAACTGATAGTAGTAGATTAGTGGGTGATTTATTTTCCTATTTTTAAATTTAATGCTCATATTATTTTTTTCATTTAAAGTTAAAGAGAGTTCGTGACAAACTATTTTACAGTAAGTGAGATATAAATGCCAAGAATCTTTAAAAACCATTTATAGATAAGTAGCAAGCTAAACATGAGAACTTTTGGTGGGCAAGGTAAGCATTTTGGGTTAATTTTCTGGAACTCATTTTCTTCCTAGGTACACTAATCTTTCTACAGGCCATCTAAACCTCAGATTTTAGGATTCTCAGTGCCCCATCAATACTAATTAAGTTAAGCTGGGTTTCCACTTAGTCTATGTGTGGACTACAAAATGCTCAACCAATCAGTTTATACAAACTGATCTAACCGAACAATTCAGAGAGAAAAGTTTAAGTGCTAATTGTGCAGTACATTGCTTCCAAGGAAGCTAAATAGATGTTGCTTCTTTAAGGGATTCTTACACACTTGGGTTTAAACCTTTAATTGAGGCATAGGTACCGACAATGAACTCTTCAGAGCAGGCCTGGGCAGACTTTTTCAAGGCAAGGGCTGCTTGGCGGTCCACCGGTGGACCATGCTTGGCATCTTTCTCAGCCCTGCAGAGCTCTTGGTGCCACCCTTCACTGCAAATTACACTGATCATCAATTCTAGCTCTGGAGCCCTCAGATGCAAAGAATGATTAAGATCATTGCTTAGTGTACTCCTTATTAACCCTTGGAGTGGCTTTGTTTGACCACCCTTTCCAAAATTGCCCACTCCCTACTGTAATGCCACATCCATAATCTTCTTTTTTTCTCATAGCACTTATTAGTCCCTCAAGTTATTGGATCAGTTTGTTCACTCTCTTATTCCTCTTTATTAATAAGATCTTATTTGTCTTACTGACCCAAATATCATCTGGATCTAGAACCCTGCATGGTACACAGGAGGTGTTCAATTTATAATTGTTGAATGAATGAATTCAGCCATAACAGGGCTGAAACCTATCCAGGACAAGATGAAGGTTGGGGAAGACTCACTCAAGACCGGAATTGGAACCAAAGAGGGCAGCCCAATGGGATGAAACAATCATAATCCTCACTATGGAAAATGGTTGGCACCAGGGTATTTAACGAGATGGTCTTGTGCATAATGGAAAATCTATACCATTCTGTGATCAAGGAGTAGGACAAGGAAATAAGGTAGTTTGATTATCACAATTCTTAGGCTCATTTTGGAAGCTCTCAGGAACCACCAAAACTTAAAGTAGGTGAGGGTTGGCAGCTCTTTACAATTTAGTACTAAAAGAAAGTCTCAGACCAAATCCTGCTACGCACATAATCATTTAATAACAAGCAGGCAAGAAGCACCAAATAATCCCAAGTGAAAATCCTGGAATTCTGTTCTTTCTGGTAGTCTATAAGTAATTTGCATAAAACGTTCACCTGATAACTACAATATTATTGTAGTGGTGGGACTGGCTAACCATGCACTATAAAGAGGTGATCAGTCATATTCCAGAATAACTGGGTTCTGGGTTTAGGGTAAATATGTGCCAAAACTAATGATAAATGTAAAGAGCTTGCTTGATTGTCAAAGATGGGTAGTGATTTTAAAGTATTTTGGTCAATAAATACATTTTGAATATCACCAAATGCACCCATGAGAGCCCATTTCTAAAATCTCTTAGCCTAATAAGCAAGCTATAAATTTCACAAATGAAAATCCATTTCTACCACTGATTATGTTAATTAGCAAAACTTCTAGTGTGGATGGGTTCCAGAGTCCCCCATGGTAGCCATCCTAGAATGGCCTTTCTTAGTAGTTTTTAGCTGACCATTCCTGGGATATGGATTCCTGATTTACTGATTGCTCTTGAGTAGATTAAATGTGACATATTTATATCATGCAGTCTATGCTAAAGTGTTTTAAAGAAAATGACAGACATCATAAATGGTGTCTCTGTTCATAACAAAGAGGGCCTGAGCCAGTAAGCTAGAGGTGTAATGAAGAAGTATAATGGAGGGAATATTGAAAGATTTGAGGCTATGAGAACCAAGTAGGGATCCAAGGCAGGCAACCATCTCAGGTCAGGGCAGAAAGCTAGCTAGGTAACTAAGCAGTACATAGAGGGGTCACTAAGATGAGTGGTCCTACTTAGAAAGGGGGTGGGTGGGGGCCGAGGTGAGACATTAAGTGAGGAACTACACAGATAAGCAGGACTTCTCTCCTGGGCACAAAATCTTCGCTCTGAACTTGGCACTGGAGAGCCTGAAGCGTCCAGGAAGTCAGCAAGTGTGAAATCATGATTTAATCATAAGTCCTAGTGCCTTATGGGTGAACTGGAGAGAAAAAGGGCCCGAGTTCCTTGGTCTTACATGTGTGTATACAAGAATATACCGTTATCTCGAGTCCAGGTTACTGATCGTATTTCATTACAACTCTACTGCTTTGTAATCCCATATGTTTTATTTTATGAAATTAAAAACATTCTGAGATGTGTCCACAGGCTGTCAAAGAATTTCATAGCATAAAGAATGCTAAGAACTGTGTGTGTGTGTGTATGTGTGTGTGTAAGGCCTTTATGAGGACTCAGAAGTTGAGTGAAGCTAAGCCTATGGGTAGGGTAGGGGTGGTCATCAAAAGACCCATCAACATGGAATAGAGGGAGATGAAGCAGGTGTTGGGGTATGAGACCAAAGACAGCTTCACCATTTATTTCCAAATGAAACCAAGTGAAACTTAATCATGAGAGGAAAACTTGCCACTAAGGCTAACATCCATTGATGGAGGTATATACGAGGACCGTCTGGGAAAACACCAGCCATAAGTGCCTCTATCTTGCATGTTATGTAGCTGAATACTTTCCGGACAGTCCTCGTATAGAAGAGGATGGGTTGTAGGTATACTCATATATGAACCTCACCTAACACAACAGCTCATGCTCTTCATTTACAGCCCACATCCCAAAACTGGGTCTTGGAGGCCAACCCACAGACACAGATTCAAGTGCGAGTAGTTCATTTAGGGTGTGATCTCAAGAGCTGGGAAGTGAAACAAGGAATGGAATCCAGGAAAAAATAAAAGCTGTGTTATTGCTACAGTAGGCAACTGAAGCTTAGTCATACTGGGGGACTCTGGGACCCAGAGTAGGTGGACACCTCAGAGTTATCCCACCTGAGGGACAAGGGCGCTGAGACATTTATGTACAAATTCCTGTGAGTCACTGGTCAAAGGCTGTGCTGGCAGGGAAGTGCTTATTTTTTGGCATTTGTGGCCTCGTGTTGGTATGGGGGAGTAGAAGTGTGGAGGAGTTTAAGGTCAGAGAAAGCCCAGGAAGCAAAGAAAGGCAGATGCTGGCAGCTGGCAATTAGCATGACAAGAGCTGAAGGGGAAATGGGTGTGGTGGTGGTGAGGATCTGCCATACTTGATAAATAACTGTTGCAATTCCCTCTACGTACTTGGGTGTCTGAAGTCAAGACTAACAGGGAGTTCCGGTTTTGTGTACCTTTGTCCCCTTAGTTCAGCTTTCTTAACCAGTCCTGTAGCCCTCCTGCTCTGTGGCAAAAAGAGAGTCAAAAATGTCTCCTCCAAAATGGTTTTGAGAGTTCCCAGAATCTGAGAAGTATGAGGGCTGTCCAGAACACAAAAATCCAGTCATAAATGAGTCTGTTTTTCATATTACATGGCTGGAGACTTTCCGGGCAGCCCTTGTATATCCTTGGCTGTTACCAGAAGTAAATATTGAGGCCATGCCCAACGCCTGCAGCCCTATTTGTCTTCATTACCAATGGGGGTACAGTGTGAGTGGAATTAATTGAAGGTTGAACACAGAAGGCACTTAGAGAGCCACCTCTTACCAGGCCGAGGAGGGAGAGTCTTTTGTTCAGCTCAAAGCTCACACTGTTCTCCCTCTTCTAGGATGACTCAGAAGAATGGATCTTTTCAAAAGCATTAACAGGGCCTGTGGAAAGAAAAATGGTGTTAAAAGCATGATGAAATTAAAAAGAAAACAGAACTCCTGGCACCTATGCCCTGAAACACAGCCAGTTCCTACGATAAGTGCGTCAAGCACAGCCCTCCACTCCCGAGTGCTTGTGGTCCTGGCATTCTTTCCTCCTTGACATGAGAGAACCGAGAGAATCTTCCATATGTTCAGGTTGCTTAATAATAAAGTTTATGTTGTTACTGCTGACACTGATTTTGCCCCGACCACAAAAATGTTGTAAAAAAGAGCCAGATTTCTGTGAGAAGCCACAAAGACTTGAATTTCTGAAGGTAAAAGTTTTTCTTTCCTTTGAAAGATACACTATTGTTATTCTCGAAAATGCTTTAAAGCTGTAATTAAGGGGTCCTGTCCATGCCAAAATGAAATATGATAAGTCTCTGGCTGTAGCTAGGCCTCCAAAGTTTTAATCAGGTTGGAAGAAAAAGAATCAACCCTTTATAATCTGAAAACTGGGTTTTGAAGTTGATCTTTGCCTTATTTTAATAATTGTCTTAAAGACTATCCAGAAAGGTCTTTAGAACATGCAGTAGTATGAGCTCAGAAGTAAGTTTCTTGTGAATGTGTGTGCTCTTGCATTTCTGTTGATCCCTCTCTAGTTAAAAATCACTAAAGAGAATAACACCTTAACAGAAATGGCAGTGATGAAACACAAATAGAAATGGAGGGTTTCTTCTCAATAAGCAATTGAAAATATTTTTACCGTGATCACTGAAACTCTTCTTTTCAGATCTAGAGATCAGAGTTTATCTGCTATTATTCCCTAATCTAATACATCTCTGCAGGAAAGGACCCGGTGCTTCAGTGGGCTCTTTGGTTTGAATGATAATGAGAAGACTTTCCATTTTGAAGAAGAGAACTCAGTGGTAATTTACTGGGGATTAGGTAGGCTTCATTTATCTGGTGGTGGTGCTGAAATGGGGAAAGGATATATTCCATCCAAAATGGCCTCCAATAATGTTCACAAAAGTAATTAGCAGTCTTTCTAGTGGGGAAACAGGATTTCACAATGTTTTCATTTCTCTTCTGTGTGTGTAGTTTTATTTGGGTCTGCTTCTGAGTACATGCACACATGGCTTTGACACAACGGAGAATGTGGCTAACCTGACCTTGGAGAAGTCACCTGGTTACTGAGAATAAAGTTTGCTTCTCTGTAAAATGAAGGCTTCTCTGAGCTCCTTTCCTCAATTATAGCCAGTGTTCCGTCTACGTTATGTACCTTTGCACCCATCTCCTGGTTAGTAAGCCAGTCAGGGGGGAAAAGGAGGCTCTGAGAAACAGGAAGAGAAAAGTAAGTAGATATGAAGAATATTTCACCCCTTTCTTCCGGAAAGAGTTTTATTAGCTCAATTCTGATTTAAGTAAACAAGAGGAGGCTAGTCTACTCTATTACTTCTTTTACACCTAAGCAGTCTGTATGAAGACTGTTTCTCAGGCTCATGAAGATAATGAGGAGAAAAATGCCTCCATCGCTCTCTCATTTCCCTCAAAGGCTGAAATGTTTTCTGTAGGATTCCAGACCTGAAGATGAATGGGCGGTTGAGAAGAAGATATTATTTGGAGATAGCAGCAACTTTGCTGCAGGGACTAGACCTGCAGGGATATGCATCTCCTTCCTCTAATTTCCTCAATAAATAGAGTGCCAGACATTGAAGACAAATTGCCAGTGTACTGTATCAGCATGGTAATGATTCAGCTGATTAGACCAACACATATTTCTTCTAATTGACCAGGAAGGTATTTTGGTTTTAGGACTACTAATTAAATGGTTTTTTCTTTTATTATCTCTATGCCAGAAGCTTGTATGCAAAGGCCCTTAAAACTAGTTGCACATAAACACACCTTCTTAAATGTGGATTTTTTACTTCCAAGTAAAATTTTGGTGGGTATAAACCTACAGATTATTTTGAAAAAGCTGCATAAATGTAATTGGGCACAGTTGAGCGTTGCTCACTACTTCAACAACAGAGAGATGGTTTGTGAACTTTTATCGTATTTTCAGAACCCCCAGTGAAATGCAATTTTAAATATTGAGTCCTTAGTGAAGACCAAGTTATTCAATACTAAAATTCAACAGTTGAAAGGAGCACTCCATTAGCTATATAATATAGAAACAACCTCATCATTAATGGTCACTCAATCTGATGCTTCCAATGTAGCCAGATGCTAGCAGAGCAGCATCTCTGTAGAACAAAATACTCTGAATTAAGAAAAACTGTCCATAATGAGTGTAGCTACATTGCAGATACAACGTAACCCCATCTCACATGGCCTGAATATTTATAGGAAAATTCATTAAATTTGCCCCAGAAAGGCAAAAGGGCACATTTCTCTACTGTGATGGAAAATCATTGGTTTTTTTTAAAAACTGAGGCGCTAAGAGCCAGCGATAGATGGGATCCCACTTTCTAAATGTCTATACATTGGAGACAGGATTGATAGACTTATTAATCTGTGCTTTGTGTACTTGAAACATTCCAAGTCTCTGGTGCTAAAAGATTTATACATCATTTTATATTTATAACTCATTTCTATTCATTACTCTTCAGGATGGCTGCAAGAATGCTGTTCCAGTATTGGCCCTGGGTTTGAGAGAGGACAACAGCTACTGAAGACATTATGCGATGAGATGGAAGCTTGCAAATGGCACCTGTAGGATTATAAGCAACTGAGATTTCATTGTCTCTTAGAATATATGATCAGAAGTCAAAGAGAAGCTTTGGAGACCCAGAAGATTTTGCTTAGATTAGATAAATTCCCCCAAACCTTGGTAGTGAGCATCTTACTCACTATTGCTAGATCCTTAGAAGTCTACACTTGCCCTTAGAGGTATGTGTTGTGGCTACCAAATCAGGGGAGTAGGTAGAGGGAGATGGTGGCTATTTACCAGCCCTGAACTTCTCTCCATGTTGTCATTTTCGGACACCATATACTTAAAGGTGTAAAGAAGGGGCCAACATAATACAATGTTAAAAGTTATCCATCAGGAAAGAAGATGTGACTGGGTGATGTTCACCCATTCTCAAGTAGGAGGGAACAAGTGGGCACTATATGACACTGATTATCTTAAAACTTACTATGGTGGAACTTCCACAGAAAAGGAAAGTTAACCATTACCATTTCATTATGTTATAATGGCTTTGCTTCATGTATGTACTTTTGGGAGCAACGCATTATCTTGGCTGTATTTCTAAAAATATTTTTCTTTCTGAGAATACTGTCCTGGGAAGTGTTTTTTTTTTTTTTAATTTAATTTGATTATGGTAGCACACATATAACAAAATGTACTGTCTTACCATTTTTAAGTGTACAGTTCAGTAGTGTCAGGTAAACTCATGTTGTTCAGCAACCAATCTCCAGAACTCTTCAACTTCCAAAAGTGAAACTCTATACCCATTAAAAAACTGCCCACCTCCCTTTCCCCACAAGCCCCTACAATCACCATTCCATTGTGTGTATTTATGAATTTGACTACTCTAGATACCTCATATACGTGAACTCATACAGTGTTTGTTTTTTTTTGTGACTGACTTAATTCATTTAACATGATGTCTTCAAGGTTCATTCACATTGTAATGTGTTAGAATTTCCTTCCTTTTTAAGGCTGAATAATAATCCATTGTATGTTTGTATCACATTTTGTTTATTCATTCATCCATAAATGAACAGTTGGGTTGCTTCTGCCTTTTGGCTACTGTGAATACTATTACTATGAATAAGGGTGTACAAACATCTCTTCCAGACTCTGCTTTCAGTTATTTTGGGATACACTCAGAAGTGAAATTGCTGGATCTACAGTAATTCCATTTCTAATTTTTTAAGAAACCCCAATACTGTTTTCTATAGTGGCTGTACCAATTTACATTCCTACTAACAGTGCACGAGGGTTCCAATTTCTCCCCATCCTTACAAATATTTGTTATTTACTGTTTTTTTTATAGTAGTCATCCTAATGAGTGTGAGGTGGTATATCATTGTTGTTTTGATTTATATTTCCCTAATGATTAGTGGTATTGAGCATCCTTCCATGTGCTTGTTGGCTTTTGTCTATCTTCTTTGGAGAAATTTTTATTGTACTCCTTTGCATGTTTTCAAAGCAGTTTTGTTTGTTTGTTTGTTTGTTGTTGTTGAGTTCTGTCAAATTTTGTGATAAAAGGATCCATGGTCCAAGAGTCTAGGAAATCCTGATTTTTATGATCACCTTCTTGAAGTTTTGCAGCGTTCCTATACCATTTTAAAGGCTTTGAAAATTACCGTGGTAAAGAAAATTACTAACTCTGTAACACAGTATTTTTCACACATCATTACTGTGGAACCATTTTACACTGAATACTTATTCCCATCTTGAGCCAGTGGGTAGCCACTAAGTGCAATTTCTGGAAAGCTCTTCTAAGGGTTTAAAAGACCAATAGTTCATAAAGAAACATTTCCATATGAGAAGTAATTGCATCAGTCTTCATCATGCTGTGTCTCTCACCCAGACAACCTTTTCTCTTTCATCACTTTGAAGATATTTAATGACTACTGACTCAGTGCTGGGGGATATGGAAAAAATAAGTGATAGCCACTTACTTAAAAGAATCTCTATGGGGAAGTAAATAATTATAGAGTAATAGAATTTGGAAAAGCTGCTCTGATAATGGTAAGACGTTATCTTAGGTTATTTGGTCGCAAGTAACAGAAAGCAAGTCAAATTAGCTTTAGCAAAAGACAAATGTGTTATAAGGATACACAGGTGTCTGTCTCACAAAGCTCAAGGGCAGGAATGCAGCCAGTTTAGTGGCCAGGGCTCTGTATTTGTCTTTTCTTCTTTCTGAGGGCCTGTATAAATCTACTATGCACAATAGTCTTTTTATATGACTGCCATAAGTTTGCACTTTACATATCATACCTGTGTGCACTTGCAGAGAAAGTTTTGCTATTTTCAGTTCCCATTCTAAATTCCAATAAAAGAGAGTGACTGACTCAGCATGGGTCAAATATCTATAACTGGTTCAGTCAACTGTGGCCAGTGAGATGGAGCCACACATATGAAAGCATGGCTACTATGGACCCAACATCTTCTTTAACTTCATCTCTTGTCATCTCCTAAGTACATTTCATGTTCTACTGCTACCAGTATGATGGTTAATTGAGGAAACCAAAATAATTAACCCAAAATTTACTAGTGGTAGGATAATTCTGGATAAATATTCAAAGCTTTACTTATATATCAGCAATAAATAATTACAAGTAACCAAAAAAGCACAACCCATTCTTACTAATAATAAGACAATTTAAATAAAGTTTATTATTAACAAGAAACGTACAAGGTGGAAGCATTTGTCATTTAAGTGACAAGCTATTGATCTTGACCAAAATAATCTAAATTGGGTTTTCTAGAAATGAGATTCTCAGACTCAGTCACTGCCATCTTATATGCCTCTCCCTCTTACACCAACTTGGATAAAGTGAGAGGAGTCACTGAAGCGAACCACCAAACCTCAATGACACAGACAGCAGATACTCATTTGCTGACTCATGCTGTCATCTGCCTTTATATATGTTAGCAGCTTGAACTAATTGTTGAGGTAATGAATAAGTAAGAGAGGATTTAGGCAGTTTCAGGAAAGACAGATTAACTCCCAGAAGCCAGAGAACAATAAATCAAAGTGGAATCCAGGTTTGAGAAGCTGGCAGAGAGCAAATTCGCATACATCAAACATTTTAGTTAAATTCTATTCACTGAGGTTCTGTGTTTTCCTAATTCGCAACTTGAGAGAAAGACTGTAGATTCAGAAAGGGAAATGTTTGGGGATAATGTTTTATGTATTTCACAGTGAAGCATCTTCATCTTACGAGTTTTTAGAAACGTTATTCTATGGGTGATTTCCCCCAAATATTGGATGTTTACTATAGGCATTAGACAGTTTTAACTTAGGTAACAAAAATCCTGAATTGGTTATTCCAGTCTTTAAACCTGTTATATTTCTTTGGTTCACTAAATTTTATGCTATTCGCTCACATAACTCTTCTGCTTTGAATAGTTTAGATTTATGAGGTTAGATAGTGCTATTTCTCTCTTTTAACCTGTGAAGCTTTAACTCTTTAACTCTGTGAAGGCCTCCTGTTTTTTAAAGATGCTGATTTCTTGAGGGATACAGTTACTTGAATCCTAAGTGCTTAAGGTTTTATTACATTTCTTACTGCAGACAATGGAAAATTATCATTTTTGAATTATAATTAAGTGACAATAGCTCACCGTTTGCCTTGTATTATTTGGACTCAAATATTATTCTTTGGCAAAGTAGAGAACAAAAGTAATTTCAAGAGAAAACTAAGGGATATTTCCCTACCCTTTCATTTCAACTTAAGTGTATATAGTAACTCCTATAATTAAAGTTCTCACAGCAAAAATGTATAGGTTATTAAAACTCTTTTAACTGATAATTTTAATAGAGAAGCACACCGTGGCATCATTAAATCTCTTGAGGACAGTTTAACACACAGACAGATTCATTCATTTATTGATCCATTCAACAAATTATATAATTTCTGGCTTGCAGGATTATCAGTCTATGCTCCAAATCAACAGTCAGGAAACTATGGCCTGCAGGCCAAACCCAGCCAGTTCCCTTGTTTTTATAAATAAAGTTTTACTGGAACACCACCACCAACATCAAATTCATTCATTTATGGATTGTCTCTGGTTGCTTTGACAATATAAGCACAGAGTTGCTTAGTTACAACAGAGACCATGTGGCTGCAAAGCTGAAAATATTTACTGTATAACTCTTTACAGAAAACCTTCCAGTTTCAGCCCCAAAATGTAACAATCTTAGAAGCTGTCATACCTTTTCTTGTAACTCCTGTTCTGCCAGGGTTATAAGCAAACTGAAAGTCTACAACTTTTCAAAGACCTATCAGAGAACTAAGGTTACAGGAGAAACCTGCCATCCTAAAATCTGGAGGGACAGGTGAATGCCTAGAGTCACAGTCAAGATTTTCTTACCTAGAGCAGAAGCCACTGGCACCATGAACTTGTAGGAACACATAAATGGTAATCTTCACTAATTTCTAGAGCCTAAATATGGACTAGCATTGAGAGTAAGAAAATCCTGTGGTCTTAGGGGGCCCCCACACTTCCGTGGCATTGGCCTCCAGAAACATCACCAGTGTGAAATGTTGAAAAAGATGCCCTTGAGACTATGGAAGGGGAAGGAGAAGAATAAACACTGTGAAATATGCCCGGATTCCCAGCCAGGGAACTATCCCCAACACACACAAAAGAAATATGCCCAGAGCATTCTCTATTACAAAGGCTTTGTTCCATATGGGGGAAGGATATTCTCTGATTCCAGCTACCTCTAGCTTTCCTGTCTCACTCAAGGAGGGTAAGCTATGGAACACTTCTGAAGGTCAGAACCTAGGGACACCAGTCCAGTAAAAGACTGAGATTTAATCATAAGATAATAATAGTATGCTTTCCCTCTCCTACCCCATATCACCACACCCAATGGAAATCCAGTGTAGCAGTGAAGTAAGGTGAATGAGCTGTAAGGTACAGACTATCTGAGAAGGAGTACTTAGGGAAGCCCAAAGTCTCCAGGAAATACAAAAACAAGGACACAAGATGAATTGGAATCCTTTGAGCCCTACAGCTGCAGGAAACATTAAATACAGTCCCACTCCTAACCAGATTAACATAAAATATCACACCAAAGGCTTATTTCCCTTAGTTTTTATTACTTGATAAATCATGTCTAGCTTTCAAAAAAATATTAAAAGGCATTCTAAGGGCAAGAAAAAGTTTCCTGAAGACACTAGGTGAGTACTGAAACTACACTTACATATGACATAAATGTTGGAATTATCAGAAGGGAATTTAAAGTAACTATGGTTAATATTTTAAGGGTTATAATGAAAATACTAGACGACATGCAGAAACATGGGTAATATAAGGAAAGAAATAGACACTCTGAGAAAAAATAGAAAACTTAAAATACATAGGCTACAAAAATTCACATACAGAGAAATAGATGATCTAAATAGATCTCCTAAAGAAATTGAATCAACAATTAATATACTTCCAAAAAAAGCACACCAGGCCCAGATGGTTTCACATGTAAATTCTGCCAAATATTTAAGGAAGAAATGACACCAATTCTCCACAGTCTCATCCAGAAAATAGATGCAGAGGGAATACTTCCTAACTCATTCTATGAGGCCCGTGTTACTCTAATCGCAAAACCATATAAAGACATTATAAAAAAGGAAAACCACAGACTAGTATGTCTCATACAAGTAGACACAGAAATCCTCAAAACAATATTGTACAATGTAAAAAAGGAAGTTAACACCATGACTAAGTGAAATTTATTCTAGCTGCGTGAAGGCAGTTC